>JAOTNS010000051.1:0-164125 GCA_028476615.1 Culter alburnus
ACTTATTCATTTATCCTGAAATAACAGTTCTGTACATTTTATAATTTTCCTGCAACGTAACAAATGTCTTGAAGAAGCTGTAATGTAGAGTTCCATGATTTCTCAAAGAACATTATGTTCTATCAATGCTAATCAAGACCTCAAATTTGATCTTAGATACAGCAAGGGCAACCAGCATGTCTAAATGCAACAGCCTGCATGCATACTGTGAAGCCATCAATGTAAAAATTTACTAAGTGAAACAAGTTCACCCTACTCAAATTCTCAAAATATTACTGAATGTGCACTGCACTTAAAGTTATGTGAACTCCAACTGAACGAGTTACAGCAGATTTGCCAAACTGCTTTGCATCAGAATGTAGAAGGAAAGTAAATGTTGAAAGTATGTGTTATTTATGTGTTTTTGGTTGATATAGGTGGTAGGGGTGTAACAATACATCATGATGATAGGCAGAGTTTCACTTTTGTGCTTGGTGGTAGAGGTCTGAATGGCACTTTCAAAAATGAACCATGGTTTTACTAAATAAAACCAAAAAAACTCGGTTAATATAATTAAATCATGGTCATCAGCTGATGTAATTCTCAACATCATCTGCAGTTGGGCATGTTTACTCACTCCTCAAACTCTGCCACTACAGACTAGCTTCTTTTAGTTGGTGGTTCTGGTTCACCATCAGTGGTAAAGCTGGCTATCCTACGCCTGACTTCTTATGTATCTCGTCACCCTGCCGAACAGGGAGGGGGCCAGAGCACATTAAAGTGTCTGACATCATACTTGCGAATTCACACACCTCTTTAATTTTATTTGAACAAGAAACTCTGAGAGGAACCAAGTCTGGCACATATATAAACAAAACTTTATGACACATTTCACCCATTAATTGAACCCCAGAGGTTTTTGAACATCACTAATGTTCGGTTTGGTGTCTCAGAGCTTGTCGTCAGTGGATCCACAAGGAGTCCAGACTTCATCCAGGAGCTTCTCCCGTCTGCGGAGCGAACGGCTCTCCTCTATCATCTGTCATTCTTGTGTCTGGGAAGCTTCCCAAAGCTGGAGCGTATGATCAGAAACCAAGCTATTGAAACACAGATGCTCTTTGGAACCTCTGAGGCTGTTCTGCTGAAAGTGAGACTAATTCATCATCATTTCATCATACTAATTCATAATTTTTCTCAAAATTCAGACTTTTTTCCTCAGGGTTCTGCATGTGCATGCAGTCAGGTATATAAATATGAGAGAAAAACAAAAAAACAAAATTGTGAAACTCTGAGAAAAAAGTGTCAGAATTGTATTTATAAAATTGCAAGTACATACATTTTTATTCTGAGGTGGAAATAATCTTTCATATATACTAGTGCACTGGGTCAACAAATGTTTTTTTATGGTTCTTTTATGAAAACATGGACATAGCGTCCGTGACGTTACCCGTAGGTTTCTGGAGAGCATTTTTTGAAGCCCAAAATGGGTGGAGCCGGCCATCGCCATCTTATCAGTATGTCAGCGTGTATAATGTGGGTGGAACTGAGGTGCCTGGTTGCTGAAACCACGCCCACCTAGCTCGATATGATCAAGTTAGCTATCAAGGAGCTATCTATCTATCTAAGATACTATCTAAAATATTAATAAAGATAACAAATAATACATCATTTGAAAGTTTTAAGAGTTTACTGTCAATCTACTGTGACTGCTTTAAGATATAGATGCTCCAGCAACAGTAATATTGTAAATTGTGTCGGGTGTGCAAATGACAACACGCAAAATCAAAACAGGACTTCATACCCTTGTAATGAAATTGCGATCATGAGATGCATGACAATCCATATTGTCCATTGTTTGCATCATATTTCTTCTGAATGATCAACTCTCAATCATCGGTCTTCAAGAAATGATGCAATCTGAGCAGTGTTTATGTTGTAAATCAATTGTATACATTAGACTTTCACGAGCCCACGTCCAAAATATATTTTCAAAATAGTGCAGCAGTTGAGTTAATAATATCCAAGCAGTGCTGTTGGATTTTTATGGTGTCTTGAGATGCATATTCTCCATTAACTGCACAGAAAGCCATATTATTTGATAATTGTCAGAACTAATCCTGAAAAAAGCACAAACACAGCAGAGATGCCAAGTTCAGCGGCTGGAATTAGCTGAGGTCACGTGACGGCTAACAGACAGCTAGTAGTGACAACAGCAACATTCCATCTGTCACTCAAATATCCCACCCTTAATTATGCAGAACTTTAAGGATTAATATACCAGGCTGTAAACATTTTTTTCTGCTGTAAACTTTATTAACTTGGGGGGGTCTATGGGATTGACTCCATTTTGGAGTCTGTCTCTACTCTACCGGCCAGTCGATGAATTGCAGTTTGTCGTAATGTTGCCGCTTGTATGAAACTTATCCTTGTAGATTAATTATCCTTGTTTTCTTGTAGTGTGCCGGTACGAGTTCCAACCTGGTCACCTCGCTGTTCCCAATACTGATAAAAGCTGTTGAGAAGAACAAACCCAAACTGGCTAGGGCATACCTGGAGAAAGCCGGAACATGGATCAGTGACATCATCAGAGCCGTGGATGACATGGAGAAGAGGTGAAAACACTGATGAAGTTTAACATTTCACAACAAACAACCCAGATACACAGTAAAATCCACAGAGTTAAATCAACTCTGCTCAGAGTACATTTGGTCCCTCTCTGAATAGTGTTAAAATAACACTGAAGTAGAGTTAAAGTTAATGAGATAATTAAGCTATTAATTCAGGGATGATTGAACATTAATGATAAACACCTGCTGTTAACAAGCAGAATAACTGCTCCTTTAGTCTTTCGATTCGGCAATGCACAAGTGTTTGCTAAGAGCCCAACTAAAACAAACCCTGACCACCACGATGGTGGCATAATTTATTGACCAATAAAACACCAACATCTAAACCTCTGTTAATTGTCAATAAGAAATTATTTAGACATGTGACAGAAATAAAGTCAATATGGTTAGTAATAAGTAAATCATATCTTGAGAGATTTAATGTCTTTGATCTTCAGTTGATTTCAATTAAATGGTTTTGGCTGAAGTGTGTTTCTCTTTTCTTCAGTTATTCTGCTTGTTAACAGCAGGTGTTCATCATTAATGTTCAATCATCCCTGAATTAATAGCTTAATTATCTCATTAACTTTAACTCAACTTCAGTGTTACTTTAACACTATTCAGAGAGGGACCAAATGTACTCTGAGCAGAGTTGTTTTAACTCTATGGATTTTACTGTGTAGGTTGAGCCGATCAATGTTTACATGTGAGTAAAAGCCTAAATTAAATCTGTTCATCATAAAAAGTGATCAAGCCTCTTAAGAAAATTTGGTTAAGAAAATTAGTTTTCTGATCTATTAATGAACTTTTTGAAGCGTCAAAGATCAAGTTGCAAAGGCAGTGAATGGAAGGACAGAATGCTGTCTGATTTTATCAAAAAGATCTTTATTTGTGTTTCGAAGATGAATAAAAATCTAACGAGTTTGGATCGACATGAGTAATTAATTGCAGAATTTTCATTTTGGGGTGAACTAACTCCGAACTCACTGACAGACTGGGAAGAGAGGAGCTGCAACAATGGAGAAAAATAATGAGCATTCAAACATGAAAACCTGTTCTAGTAGAGCCCAAAACAACATCAAGACTGTGTAAAAGGGCAGAATAGGTCTTCTTAGAGAAAACTGTCTGTGTTGTTGTGCTTGTGAAATCCAGACTATATCACTGTACATGCACCCTATTTTTCAGGTATTATCATCAAGTCCAAAGTGTGACAACATGCACCAGTGATGTTTATCAAGAACAGAGCAAGACTGAAGAAAAAATAAAGCAACGCACTGACGAGATGAAGGCTCTGGAGGATGCTTTGGTCAAGCTTGAAACGGATCTGAAAAAAAATGACAGCAATATGAATGAAATTGAGAAAAGAATTGAAAAAAGCACCCAAGAGCTGCATTATCTGATCATAATATGTGTTGTTTTTGCGCACAAAAAGTATTCTCGTCTCTTCATGACATTAAGGTTGAACCACTGCAGTCACATGACTGTTTTAACGATGTCTTTAGTACCTTTCTGGACCTTGAAAGTGTTGATTATATTATATGAGTCATACACCTCTCGGATTTCATCAAAAATATCTTAATTTGTGTTCTGAAGATGAACGAAGGTGTGGAACGACATGAGGGAGAGGAATTAATGACAGAAATTTCATTTTTGGGTGAATTAACCATTTAAAAATCACCATTAAATCAATCTTGTTTTTCGATGCAATATTGAAATGTTTATTATAAATGATTTATCTGTGCAGATCATTGTTGAAGTTAAAATATTTTGAGTTAAAGTAATGGAAAAAATAATGTTGCCATGACCTTTACTATGTAGGGAATAGTGAGTGATTTCAGGCACATCATGAGTTTATGTCGATGTATTTTTAGTGAATGTGTTGTGATAAATGCTGTCTTTAATCTTTCAGGATTGGCAGAGATTTGGTGAATGCTGTCAGAGAGCACAGAAAATCTTCAGCATTCAGTCTAGGACTGCGTATAATTTCCTGGAGGTCAATCCGTCTTCACTCTCAGAGGCTAAAAGGATTGAGCAGTATGGGTTTATCATGGCGAAGCTGAGGAAGATCAATCCTGAGGGCTCGTCCAGAGCCGCCATCACTGAGTGACAGACAGAGATCTGATGCTTCTTTCACACTTTAAACGCTCTTCATAAGGCATACACATATTAATGCATGCAGCTTATATTGGCATTTCTGTAACGCTTTGTAATCTTTACAACTGTTCATGCACATGTTCAATTACAGTTACACATACATATACTTTAGGGATTATTATTTGCCCATTTTAATGTTTCAATTTATGACTATCTCTGTTAAAATTGCTTTGCATTTCATTATGGTTTATAGATCTTGTGGTGGGTCTGGTCACATGACTGATGTCTATGTCACACAATAAAGACATTAAACATTTCATTGTAGCTTAATCATTCAAAAAGTCTTTTTCTAGTGTTTCAGTGTACATTAGGGTTGTAGCATTCAGGGGCATTTATGATAATCATCTTCCTCTTAATATTTTATCAAGCACCAAACGTTCTTCATTCAAGCCATTTCTATGGGATCAGATTCCCGCCAATAGTATTGCGGTGATGGATCAAAAAATAATACGCGTGAATCAAAAATTTAAAAACACATGTAAAAATATATTGCACTAATATATGTTTGTGAAATATATTTTTACATGTGTTTTTTAAATTTTTGATTTACGCTTATTATTTTTTGATACGTGACTGCAATACTATTGGCGGGAATCTGATCCCATACATTTCTGCTAAACATGCAGAGCGCTGCAATTTTAAAAAAAAAAGCTGCAGATCATGTGGTTATTTTAACAGTTTGATATCTTCTACACAGCAGAAAATATATGACTAGTCTCCGACTGTTTGACTAAACTGGGCTAGTGCCAAGATGAGCAAATTTACTACATTTAGGCTATTAATCATCAAGTTAAAAGCATTTTTTTTATTTTTTTTTAAATGTTCTAGTTGTGAAAATTATTTGGAGATGGCAAGGAAAAACAGCTTAAAACTTTAAAATGACTGGTCAGCCTAACTTTGTTTTCTGCAAAAACTAGTGATGGGAGAAAGAAGCAATTGAATCAATTGAATCAAGTTGCTTCTCAAAATGATTTACTGTTTCAAAGCGTTCGAAACACGACACGCTGGTGACACCTGCTGGTCAAAACAGTGTAAATGCAACAAAAACTCATGCCAAACATGCATAAAAACAGCTTTTACAAACCCATTTCAAATGTTTTATTGAAATTATAATCTATCAGATGCAATTATCTAATCATCTAATATCACTAAATATTAAGTGTCTGTATAATGTGTATTCTTTTATCAGTTTTCAGGGCTTGTTTTGTTTGTTCTATGGATGGGTCAGTTAAACAGAGACTATTAACAACTATTATTCCTTTTAGTTTTACAAATACCTCATTAAATACACACAAATATATAAAACTCATCAGAGATCAGCTAATAGACACTTACAGTTTTTCTCATTCGATTTCTCCAAACTCGTTCTCAAAACATTGTAAAAACTTTGTAATTGTCCCAAACAGATTGTAAGTTTTCACATCATCAAATCATGTGAACCATTTTCTCAAAACACTACACACAAAATTCTCAGATGTTTTTTTTTTTCATAATAGTTCATACATCCAACCAAAACTTTAATTTTTTTTAATTTTTTTTTTTTTTTTGGGGGGGCTTTACACAATTCACAAACATTAATGTACCATTTGTCCGAACACAACAAACAAACTCTGGAATTTGTCATATTATCAAATGCTCATGGTGTGTTTTCAATTAACCCCAAACTGAGAGCTGCTTAATTAATAATACACACCACACAGGAAATGACATGAAGACCAGCGATGTGTAAATGTAGGCTTACATCGTGTAACATTTACTAAAATAAGGTTACATGAACCTTAGAACTGTTCTTGCAATTAGCTTCATATAAGAAGTGTTATTTCAAGAAAAATCTGAAATTAAAACATTTTATAAGGAGTTTAAACTCTCTGACCTTTGCCATCAGTCTGTTTTTACTGCTGAAGCCAACTAGACTAGCTGATACTGTCATTAAACACATGTTGAGCTGTTATTTCAGGGTAAATTAGTGAGTTTGAGACGGAAAGTGTTTTTTAATGAGCGCACACTGTACTCTAAATACCACTAATGCTTAAATTGATTTTTTAGTGCACTACCACAAAAAGATAAGAATGTACTACAAATATACACTGAAGAAAGAAAGACATGGACATCTTGGATGACATGGGGGTGAGTAAATTATCAGGAAATTTTAATTTGCAAGTGAACTAATCCTTTAAGTTTTCTTGTACTTTATTTTTATCTGGGGCGGTCATAGCTTTATGCAGATTTGTATAGTCTTATAGTCTAGTTAGTATAGTCATAGTCTAGTTATATATGTAAGTTTATTATTCACTGTCCTATTGTAAAAAAAATAAAAATAAAAAAGGATAATTCCTTCTTTGTAATCACGTGATTTGAGGCAAGTAGTGCTCGCTGCAGAGATAATGAGAGAGAGGGTTATGGGTGGGGTTAAGGTGTGGCTCCACCCATCACGCCCACAGTAGGTGGAGAGAGGCGGAGCTGGAGCTTATACTCCACCCATGGATCTGATATAAGTACTGCTGTCTGGAAGTGTGACACTCAGTTGAAGACTGCTTTCAGGAGAACACCGAATACACTGTAAGTGTACCAATTATTTTATTTTTTTACATTTTACTCACAATATGCATATTTTTTCTTTTCTATTTTTTTGCATCTGACTCCTGCTCTAGCTTCCCTTACGAAAAACTAGTATACTTCAAGTTCATTTGATCAAGTATACTAAAGTAATGTTCAAGTATATTTTTTAAGTATACTTTATGTAGTAAGTATAATATCAATGTACTAGTAGTAAACTTGTAAGTGTACTATTTTAATACCGCTTGGGACTAAATTGGCCCAATTAAAGTATACGTTTAAGTGTACTATAAGTGTAACAGTAGTAAACTTTAACTAGTTCACAGCTACGTTTCTCATTTGTACTGTATCTGTACTAAAAGTGAACTTATACTAGTATACTAGTAGTTTACTATTTTAATACTAGTAGTAGCTACATTTTTAGTATACGAAATATACTCTCAGTAAACTGCTAGTTTAGTGCAAGTATACTTTTAAGTTTTCTTTAAGTGAACATGACATCACACTTATAGTTTACTTTTTATATATTATTTTTGCACTTTAAGCATACTTCTATGTTCCTATTAGGTATTATTTTTTATACTTGAAATACCTTGAACTGTACTTTAACTCTTTCCATTTTAAAAACATTTTATTCTAGCTTCATGAATCCTTTTTATCAACACTTAAATATAAGTAAGTTTAATTTAATTTTATTTTATTTTTTTATTTAAAGTAGATCGAGTCCATAAACAAGTCCACGTATAGGCCAAATATACTTAGACTTTTGTCAAGTATACTTTAGTGCAATTTTGAGTATATATCTCAGAAGTACATAAAGTATATTTCTGAGAAGTATATAAAGAGTAGACTGAAAGTATACTTTCTTATTTTTAGTTTAAAAGAAGTATACTAATTGCACACTTGAATAAACTTTTTCGTAAGGGTTGCTCTGCATTCTACACCTGACATTGTAAAATATGTTAGCATGATTGAATATATAACTATTATTGATATTTTGTTTGTAAATTAAAAAGTAAATTGTAACGTGACGTTTCAGTTATTATGGGCGCCTGTGTATTTTACAAATCACATCTCTACAGGTGCTGGTCATATAATTAGAATATCATCAAAAAGTTGATTTATTTCACTAATTCCATTCAAAAAGTGAAACTTGTATATTATATTCATTCATTACACACAGACTGATATATTTCAAATATTTATTTCTTTTAATTTTGATGATTATAACTGACAACTAAGGAAAATCCCAAATTCAGTATCTCAGAAAATTAGAATATTACTTAAGACCAATACAAAGAAAGGATTTTTAGAAATCTTGGCCAACTGAAAAGTATGAACATGAAAAGTATGAGCATGTACAGCACTCAATACTTAGTTGGGCTCCTTTTGCCTGAATTACTGCAGCAATGCGGCATGGCATGGAGTCGATCAGTCTGTGGCACTGCTCAGGTGTTATGAGAGCCCAGGTTGCTCTGATAGTGGCCTTCAGCTCTTCTGCATTGTTGGGTCTGGCATATCGCATCTTCCTCTTCACAATACCCCGTAGATTTTCTATGAGGTTAAGATCAGGCGAGTTTGCTGGCCAATTAAGAACAGGGATACCATGGTCCTTAAACCAGGTACTGGTAGCTTTGGCACTGTGTGCAGGTGCCAAGTCCTGTTGGAAAATTAAATCTGCATCTCCATAAAGTTGGTCAGCAGCAGGAAGCATGAAGAGCTCTAAAACTTCCTGGTATACGGCTGCGTTGACCTTGGACCAATAAACACAGAGGACCAACACCAGCAGATGACATGGCACCCCTGTGGAAACTTTACACTGGACCTCAAGCAACATGGATTGTGTGCCTCTCCTCTCTTCCTCCAGACTCTGGGACCCTGATTTCCAAAGGAAATGCAAAATTTACTTTCATCAGAGAACATAGCTTTGGACCACTCAGCAGCAGTCCAGTCCTTTTTGTCTTTAGCCGCTTCTGACGCTGTCTGTTATTCAAGACACAAGGAATGCGACAGCTGAAACCCATGTCTTGCATACGTCTGTGCGTAGTGGTTCTTGAAGCACTGACTCCAGCTGCAGTCCACTCTTTGTGAATCTCCCCCACATTTTTGAATGGGTTTTGTTTCACAATCCTCTCCAGGGTGCGGTTATCCCTATTGCTTGTACACTTTTTTCTACCACATCTTTTCCTTCCCTTCGCCTCTCTGTTAATGTGTTTGGACACAGAGCTCTGTGAACAGCAAGCCTCTTTTGCAATGACCTTTTGTGTCTTGCCCTCCTTGTGCAAGGTGTCAATGGTCGTCTTTTGAACAACTGTCAAGACAGCAGTCTTCCCCATGATTGTGTAGCCTACAGAACTAGACTGAGAGACCATTTAAAGGCCTTTGCAGGTGTTTTGAGTTAATTAGCTGATTAAAGTGTTCTTCAAATATTGAACCTTTTCACAATATTCTAATTTTCTGAGATACTGAATTTGGGATTTTCCTTAGTTGTCAGTTATAATCATCAAAATTAAAAGAAATAAACATTTGAAATATATCAGTCTGTGTGTAATGAATGAATATAATATACAAGTTTCACTTTTTGAATGGAATTAGTGAAATAAATCAACTTTTGATGATAATCTAATTATATGACCAGCACCTGTATATATCATTATCTGATATCTGATATCTCAGCTGAAAACTGCAAATTCATCTGATATTCAAGAACCCTTACATTGTAAACATTTTTAATTGTTGATTCTACTTTCATCACATCTTCTGTCATATTTTTTAGAGGCCGTACAGTTGGACGCATTACCAGTTTACGCTCAATTAAAAAACATGGCAGATAGCAGAGGTGAGACTCTTTCCATTTCAGATCAAGAAACTCTGAGAGGCACGTCTGTGTCGCACGTCCTGATATTGCTGAGTTAGATGCGTTCCTGTGTCAACATATTTAGTTGATCCTGGAACAACATTCTAGTCTGAAAATTTAGTCTTAACCCTATTCCTACCCCTAAACCTAACCCTACTCATAAGTTATCCCTAAAATCAGAGGGAAATGATAGATGAATAACACTGCTGTAGAAGCACCAATTCATGATTTTAAGCCTAAACTTGACATAATCTGTAATATTGTCCCTCAAGTCTGATTGGTTGATTTGAATGTTGTTCCAAAATCAACAAAAATGTTGACCCAGGAACATGTTGAACTCAGCAATATCAGGTTATGTCGTCTGTAAATAAATGTTGACACATTTTGACTGAACCCCAGAGGTTGTTGAACATCTCTAATGTTCGGTTTGGTGTCTCAGGGCTTGTCATCAGTGGATCCAACATCGCGTCCAGACTTCATCCAGGAGCGTCTTCTATCTGCGGAGCGAACGGCTCTCCTCTATCATCTGTCGTTCGTATGTCTGGGTAAATTCCCAAAGCTGGAGTATCTGATCAGAGAACAAGCTATTGAAACACATCTGCTGTTTAGATCCTCTGAGGCTGTTCTGATGAAGGTGAGACTTCATTTATCATGTTCTGCTTTACATCGTAAAATCTAAATTCTGTCAGTATTTACTCACCCTCATGTCATTTCAAAGCCCTGCTGTTAATTTTGACATGCAATTAGTGGAAAAATAGAATAAACAACACAAATCCCTCAAAATCCAGTTTAGATGCTTCTGAAATTGTGACTTTTGGATACTTACAGAACTTATTTCCACCATGATATAAGACATTTAAAAAAAGGTTATTGTATCTTTTTCTAAAAAAATCAGACTTTTTTTCCCCCCTCAAGATTCTGCATGTGTATGCAGTCAGGTGTATAACTATTTTAGAGAAAAACAAGCGTGAGATATAAACACAATTTTCAAAATATCAAAATTTTGTACATACATTTTTTTTAAGCTTCCATAGATACTAGTGCGCCAAAAATGTTTTTTATGGTTGTTTTATGAAACTTAACCCTTAGTAAATTGTTTTCTTGCAGTGTGTCGACACGAGTTCCAACATGGTCACTTCGCTGTTCCCGTTAGTAACAGAAGCTACTGAGAATAACAAACCCGTTTTGGTTGTGAAATACCTGGACAATGCCAGAACATGGATCAAGGACATCATCAGAGCCGTGGATGACATCATTACGAGGTGAAAACACTGATGAAGTTCAGCATTTCACAACAAACAATCATTTTCCTTATCACTGCAAACAAATGATTTTCTTATTTTTTACTGTCTTGTTGTCGCACTTTGCTAAGCGTGGTGTGTGAAAAAGCACAATGAAGAAGATTAGCATAAAATGACTTTATTTCCAGAAGACATCAGATGCACATTTTCCACGTTTTTATGATTCTTTAGGGTATTCCTGAAAAGTCTGTAACAAACTTTGGTAAATATTCTCAATGGCTGTGTAAAACAACACCCCACTCTAAAAAATGCTGGGTTAAAAACAACCCAAGTTGGGTTGAAAATGGACAAACCCAGCGATTGGGTTGTTTTGACCCAGCGGTTGGGTTAAATGTTTGCCCAACCTGCTGGGTAGTTTTATTTAACCCAAAAATTGTTTAAAAATTAGTGTATTTCTTGCTTAAAATGAACCCATGATATGTTGGAAACTAATATTTATTAATATGTTTAATAAACAAACATTTGAATAATACTTAAACAATAAACATTTATTAAATTGCTTATTAATAAATGCTTTTGATTATTATTGTTGACTCTAGTAATTATGTGTCTGATTTTTAATTTCCAACCTATTTTGGGTTCATTTTAAGCCAGCCGTACAGTAATTTTTAAACAATATTTGGGTTAAATAAAACTACCCAGCACGTTGGGCAAACATTTAACCCAACCGCTGGGTCAAAACAACCCAATCGCTGGGTTTGTCCATTTTTAACCCAACTTGGGTTGTTTTTAACCCAGCATTTTTTAGAATGCGTTTTTACAGCTCTGTTCACAGCGACCCCTTTCGGTGCATGGCACTTTAAATGATAATGAGCTACTGTTCACAAAAAGAGTACATACTTTTAGGGCGTAGTATGAGTAGGCGAATTGGGACACAGCATGAAACGCAGGCAGATATATACTGGGAGAAAACAAAGAGAACTAATTAGGCAACAGCTGAAAACATGAACTAATCAAATTAGGAACTATAGTGACAAATTAATGAGCTAACTCAGGTAGGGTGCTGCTGAAAACAGACACAATGAACAATGAAATATAATCAAGACTTAAATGTTTTTTAATGTTTCAAAATGATCAGAGTTTGTGCTTTAAACAAGGCAAAATGTGTTGCAAGCTTTATGCTTAAACAAATTTTAAGTTTTATTATCTTGTTTTAAAGATGTTTAGACAATTTTACTGTAAAACAAGTGAAAAATACTTATAGATGACCCTTTTTTAAAAATGTTTAACTTTTTTAGTGTGTATGAAAAATGTCTATGTTAAAAAGCACAAAGTTCCTCCAGCGGGAGTTTCTGAAACATTTATTATTGATATCAAGAATTGAATTGCTACTAGTAGAAATGTTCATTTTTTTATATCAGTAATTCTATTGTCACTAGTGACAGTGTTAATTCTGATAACATGAATACCATTTTAGATTTCTGAAATTATATTGATATTAGAAATACATTTTCAGATATCAGAAATGCAAATGTTGAAATGCATTTACAGATATACAGAATTAGCATTTTAACTAATGAAAATTGAGTTGTTTATATAAAAAATTTATATCCTGCGAAGTAATATCAAAACGGCTTGCCATATGCCTATGAATATAAATTCTTGATATCGAGAATAATATTTTTACTAGTTTAATTGACTGAATTGTTATCAAGAATTCATATCCTGGGAATGAATAAAAGTCAAAACAGTTTGCCAGAGTCTGTGTTGTTGTGCTTGTGAAATCCAGACTATATCACTGTACATGCCTCATATTATTCAGGTATGAACAACAAACCCAAAGTGTGAAAACATGCAGCAGTGATGTGTATCTAGAACAGAAAGAGACTGAAGAAAAACTAAGGACACACTTTGTCGAGATGAAGGCTCTGGAGGATGCTCTGGTCAAGCTTAAACTGGAGCTGAATAACGGTCTGAGAAACCAAGAGTGGGACATCAAAATCAGACAGATTGATCTTCAGATGAAGTTGGCCAATTGCAAAATACAACAGGGTGAGAGTCTCTCTGTGCTTTTAAAATGATCATTATAAACGTACAGTAAATGCCTCAGTGTGCACATCATGCTGTTTACATGTTCACCCAATGATCTCTCGTGAATCAAAATCTGTTGTATGTTGTTTGTTCAGGTGAGATTCCCGATCCTGTCCACCTGAAGGAAGTCCAGAAGTGTCTTGATCGAATCCGAGAAATTCTGGTTAATCTTAAAAAGTTCTGGGAGAAAGTGGCTGTTATGCTGGAGACACTGAAAGTCGAGACCTTTTTGTGGGAGGAACTGATTAAAGAGCTGGAAGACCTGAAGGAGGAGATTCTACAGTCCATTGAAGACGCAAAACAGGTTAGTTAGACGTTGAGTAAATGCTTCTGGTGAAAGTTGGGTCACACTTTAGATTAGGGTCCAATTCTCACTATTAAATATAGCTTCAAACTCCTAATTACTGCTTAATAGTTAGTAAGGTAGAGATGAGTTTAGGATTAAAGGGGTGATGACATGAGAAACAAAATTTGCCTTGATCTTGGCTCTGTACCATTAAAACTTCCTGCAACTTTCATAGCTTAAGGCGTCCTCCCCATTATAAAGAAAGCATTTATTTAATCAAGCTCCAAATACGGCTCGTTGTGGATCCTATGGGACAAGGTGACGTCACCTAGCACCAGTTGTTTACATATTACATATCAACACCTAATTTTGCATCGTTGACATGACAAGATGTAATGAGATGCAATGAGATTTACAATAAGATTGCGATGTCACACGGATGTGCCATTCCTATGCTGAAGGATCCAGACTTCAGGGAAAAATGGATTCAGTTTATTTTCCAGTCACGTGTTAATTTATGCGTTTGTTCACTACATTTCACGAATGGGATGACTGTTTAAGAAAAAAAAAATCGCAGATATGATGCTGGCTTTGCCAGAACACTTTTGCTCAAAGATTAGATTAATACTCAAACATGCAGATAATTATTATTAATAGTCTTTTAGAATGAACACATACTCCATGCAGCATGTTCTTGCTCAGTGGGCATTGCACCAGAAGTGTGAGTGTTTATGGCGATCTTAATTTTAAGGCTCTTTACAATATTACTTGTCAATCTTATGGTAACACTTTACAATAACAGTACATGAATAACCATGAACACGTGAATTAATAGTTACTTCAACATGAACTCATGATTAGTTAAGATATGAACTAATCATGAACTAATGAAGAGTGATCCTTAACTACGACAGGAGTCATAGGGATTCATGCATGAAAACAGAAGCCTTAACTATGCATTAATATATGTTTGATAATTTATGCATTAATTAACATTTAGGGTAAACTAAATCAAGGCAAGGCAATTTTATTTGTATAGCACATTTCATACACAATGGTAATTCAAAGTGCTTTACATAAAGAAGAAGAATAAAAATAGAACATAAGGAATAGAAATAACAGTGATGATACATAAAAGATATAAAATACATTAAAAATGAAATAAAAACAGGGAAAAAAATTAAAGAATAAAAAGATAATATGTATAAAATAGGATGCAAACAGTTTGGACGTAGCACAGTGCTCAATCAACAAATGCATAGGTAAAAAGATGTGATCAAACAGTCTCTATAATAAGGAATAATAAATATTTGGACTTTGAAATAAATTTAAACAATTTATGGACCCACTTTATATTAAGTGGCCTTAACTACTATGTACTTACATTTAAATTAATCATTTGATACAATGCACTTATTGTGTACATACAAGTTTTTACATTGTACTTATATTTTAAAAACACCTGCATGTAATTACATCTGTAATTAATTTATGTAATTACATTTATAATTACACTGTTGACCCATCCCTTAACCCTTACCCCTACCCTTAAACCTACCCATACCACCAAACCTGTCCCTAACCTTACCCGTATCCACCTCAATAGCAGCAAAAGTGTTTTGCAATTCAATATGAACCCAATAAGTACATTGTACTTATTTTTTGATGTAAGTACATAGTAGTTAAGACCACTTAACATAAAGTGGGACCCAATTTATTATTGTCAGAATTTAAACTACTGACATCAGCAGCTTCATTATAATCATTACTGAAAGGCACAGGATTAGTTTGTCATTATTTTTACTGATCCTCCTTATCAAACATATAAAATACTAAATACACTAATAATTTATCTTAAAAGGTCTTAATATGTTTTGTGACATTCTTTCCTTTCAAACTAAACTACTGTGACTTACAACAGTTCCTGAGGAATCGGTTCCCAAAAAAATAACCAAACAGGAAACATGAGCTAAGGTCAGGGAACGTTTGCTGGGATTCAGATTCAGAAGTTCACTCTCCATCCAGACGCAGGCCGTGATCATACTGTACCTCCATTCTCTGACTTTTTGAAAAGTCAAACAACATCACTTAACTGGCTAAATACTTATATAGTTGTGTTAGTACATGTTTGTTTGATAGTAAGTTAATGAAAAATCATGAGCTGAATTTGGTAAGTAGTTAACAGTGAATTAATTACGATGTGCCCCCTCAAGTAAAGTCATGACATAATTATACATTATCAAGCTATTAGTTTATGTTAGTTTATGCTTAGTTAATAATGAATTAAGTATGATGTGCCCCCTCAAGTAAAGTCATGACATAAGTTTGCATTAACAAACCATTAGTTGATGTTAGTATATGGTTAGTTAATAATGAGTTAATTATGATTGTGCCCCCTAAAGTAAAGTCATGACACAATGATGCACGTTCAAATCATTAACTAATATATAAATAAACACTAAGAGTGCCATCCTTATTCCTTTACACCCCGGTACAAAAAAACAAAATAAAAAGAATTTGAATTTTATTTTTATTTATATAATTAAACATATATGGACTTGAAGCAAGCCATAACATACCTGTAAAGACACACATAAGGCACATTTACATGTAAAATCGGACGCGTCTACAAGCTAATGCTAATCAAAGCATATAAACGACAAAAATACAAATACAGTTAATAACTGCACATAACCTCCTGAAAATCCCAATAAAACATACATGTAAACATGTCCTTAATTATTAATTTGGTTTACCAAAGCAGTCAACATTTATTAGTTTAAAATTACCACTCTTCGCCGAAGGAACACAACAAACGCACCAAAAGAACACCTAGTGTGCGCCACTAATGAGTGTCCTGCCAGAAACAAACCCTACATACTTTAGTTCCGGGAATAAACTATGACTATTTAGCTATGACTAAATGTAAATGAACTATAAAAATCAGAAAACGGTTTAGATCAAATTAAATTTATTAGTGGTAGTTAGTCTATTTTCCACATTTTATTAGACAGATCTATGTATGTGCCATTCCAGTTATTTGTCACAAAGCTGCAGATGGCAGATTATGATATTACAATGTAAATTATGACAGTATTAAATCACGTTTAATTCAAATTCAGAGTACTTCTTGTTTACTCTAATGGAGCCTGATTTATTTAGTTTACCCCTAAATGCTAATTAATGCATTAATTATCAAACATGTATTAACGCGTAATTAAGGCTGCTGTTTTCATGCGTGAATCCTTATGACTCTTGTCGTAGTTAAGGATCACTCTTCATTAGTTCATATCTTAACTAATCATGAGTTCATGTTGAGGTAACTATTAATTCAGGTATTAGTTCATGATTATTCATGTACTGTTATTGTAAAGTGTTACCAATACCTCTAATGTTTTCAACTACTTGTAAATCATGAGAAAATCCCCATTCTAAACAGTGACACAGGCAGTGCAGTCGCCTGTCAATGACGTCAGTTACCCTTTGTTACCGCCTTTACTGACGTAGAAACCACATGACACAGTGTCGTGGACAAAATGCGGAAGTAGTGTCTAGCGTCCAGCAAACCACTAGCTTGCTTCAAGCAGTATCCTTATTTCCATATTGGATTGTTACTTATTTATGGAACAATTACTGTTTACCGTCTGCCGCTGGTTCTGTCGACAAGGACAGCTCCGTAAACCTCATACTCATGACTGGAAAAGCGGAAGCGGCGTCGGCGACTGTGACATAATAAAAGTCCCGCTGCTCGTGGGGCGTGTGTTTGATCAATCGCTCCAGCTCCTCGTTCAGCTCCACAACACTCGCTCCTGCTCTGCTTCATACTACAGTAACGTTAATAATCGCATCCATGAACATGAGTTCTTCCCGACTCCAATCCCTATTCTTTTGCACCGTCCGTTTAGATGGAGACCACATGTCCCAAGTTTCCGCTCTAGAACTTGCCGTCATCAAACTACGCCTTTGTTTTGAATAGGCTTCTAGCGACCTCTAGCGGAAAAAAATATTACAGATTGTACCTTTAATGCTGCGTCTTCAAATATGACCTGTGCATGCAGTTTCATTTCATTGAAATTAGTTTAATTATGTTCAACTTTTAGCAAGTTACTGGATAATTAGGCAACAATAACTCGTTTTCAAGTGTCTGGTTAGGGCTGTCTCATTGCAAGAGCCATCACCAATAATCGGCAGCTCCCGCTACTATTGTAAACAGTTCCGCACGTGTTCTGACTAGGGGGCGTTAATAATTAACGCATAGGCACTGCCATTAGCCAATCATAACGGTGGGCGGTTACACTGAACTCTTAAAGGGGAAAACCCCCCAAAAATGACTGATTGAGTCAGAGGGAGAGAATCAGGGTGGGAAAAGGCCATAAATCACTACAGTTTTTCGTCCAAAAAACTATATTGATATTATAATGGCACCTAAGGAAACATAAAAAAAAAAAGATGAAATTGTTTTAATTATTTTGAGTTAAACTAACTTTTACAGACTCTTCCATCATGAGTTTGATTTGTATTTTAAGTGAATGTGTTGTGATTAATGCTGTCTTTAATCTTTCAGAACTGGAAGACATTTGGTGAAGTCTGTCAGAACGCACAGGACATCTTCAGGCATTCAGTCTAAGTGCATATAAATGACAGGAAATCAATCCGTCTTCACTCTCACAGGATGAATGGAATAAGCAGTACGAGTCTATCATGGAGAAGCTGAAGAAGATCAGTCCCCAGGGTTCATTCTGGGTCCCCAGAATGACAGACAGAGATCTGATGCTAAACGCTCTTTAAAGGCATACACATTAATGCATGCAGCTTATATTGGCATTTCTGTAAAGCTTTGTAATCTTTACAACTGTTCATGCACATGTTCAGTTCCATATATATTCTTTAATGAGTTGATGTTAGGAAAATATTTCTCAGTTGTATGCTATTTCTGTTAAAATTGCATTTCATTATGGTTTATAGATCTTGTGGTGGGTCTGGTCACATGACTAATGTCTGTCACACAATAAAGACATTAAACATTTCATTGTAGCTTAATCATTTAAAAAGCGATTTCTAATGTTTCAGTGCACATCAGTACCGAGACACACCATCATTTTACAGCTTCTACAGTTTAAAATGTGTTCATGTGCATTTATGATAATGATCCTCCTATTAATAATTTTCAGCTAAATCTCTGAAATGACTAGTCAGCCTAACTTTGTTTTCTGCTAAAACAGTATTGTTATACAAACTGTATAATTAATGAAATATAATCCCCAGAACATGCCCTCACAGGCAACTATAAGTGCCGACAGACCACACTGAACGTCTCATTACTTTATTATTTCAAAGGTTCCCAAAAGAATGAGCACATAGAGGGCTGGACAAACAAAACACACTTACAGTATGCTTTGTTGTCAAATGCAATTACTGTTTAATTAATGATGCACCAGAAAATGTTGTAATGCAGGATTTCATCAGAGATTAAATGTCCCTTTTTACACAATCCGACAGGCAGTGAGAAACAAGAACTGATTGGTCACAGACCACCACACAGCTCACTTTTCTTGTGTGTACCTGCAGTTTTTAAGCGTGGAGATTGGAGTTTTAAGCTTTGAATATTCATGATCATCATAACTTCCATTACTGTGAATGCACAGTTAAGGGAAACAATGGAAATGGGAATGGTGTGGGAGGAAATTTAGTATACTTTGCAAGTCATAATCCATCCCTGACATAAATATGAATATTGAGCATTTTGGATCCAGCAGACAGCTAGTAGTGTATAACCATTAGATGAAAAATTGTTATTCACATGAAATATTCCTTTTAGATTTCTACAACACACCAAACAGGGATGACAAGAGTGAAGGACATAAGGTGCCTCATCAATTTGAAGGTAAGATAAATAGAGTCTTTTATGAAAAATATCAGCATTTTACCATTTTGAGATCATGTGCACAGGACCTTTTGAGAAGACTAATTTCTAATGTCTGCTTGCCAGCAGTGCAAACCCTCTCTGGTCTTTCGGACTCATGCCTGCCTGCTGGTTTCTGCACTTTTCTGCATCTCTCCTCTGGATTTGTTGATCTTTCCTGAACTCATTCTGGTTAACAAACCTCACACCCAGCCTTCGACTATGCTCACTGTAAGAGCCCTGTTTTGTTAATAAATGTTCTAAACTGCCTTTACTGATTATTTTTATTTATTGAACTAAATATATTTAATATGCTGTCACATATGCTTTTATAAATGCATTCCTTTTGAAGGATAATTAGAATAACATATGCAGAGTTTTAATAAAGTTGAATTATGAAACCTTGTATGTCATTTTTACTCTTCAAAGTGTACATTTGCAGGTGTTGATTTTAGTGCCCATAAATAATAATACTAAGTATAAACAATATATAAAAAGTATTATATAGTGATCTAATGTCCAACTGATTAAAATTAACCACAAAATATAACACGCAGAATGGGAAACAGCTTGTCGAACGTTGTATCGCAGTTGCTCAGTGTTGTGCAAAAACGTTGCTACAACCCTGTGGGGTCTTACAATGATGTGCCCAGAACAATGTGACAACAGCGATGTTGCCATAGTACAAATGCAACGTGCCACAGATGTTGCCACAACGTAAATGTGTTTCCTGGGTATGATGCGACTCCCTCACACGTCCCGGATCCCTGGTTAAAATAGCAATTTTCTCATGATTTAAAAATAGTTATAAAAATAACAAATAATAATAATAAATAAAAACTCTACAAAACATATAACACTGGCCTAGTGGTTTCTGGATATTTTACTGCAAACATTTTACATATTGCAGCTTTAAGGGAAATAATGTAAATAAGAATGGTGTGTTTGGGAGGAAATTTGGCACCAGGAACTTTGCAAGTCATAATACATCCCTGATTCTTCACATCATCACGTGATATCTGGTTTGAGGCATAAATACCGCTGTCTGTAAGCGTAAGAAAGATGAAGTCTTTCAGGAGAACACAGAATATACCGTAAGTGTATTATACTTTCTATTCACAATTTATTTTAAATATACTTTGTAGTGGCTATCCTAAGTAGGCTATAGCATTACGAAAATTAACCAGTCTTATTAAAGTAAAAGTGTAGTCACCATTTAAACAGCATGATGACATTGAAAGTATTCTGTACACAGATAAAAGTAAAGTACAGTACATTACATTAAATACAGTACTCCTCTAATAAATGACACTATGTCAAATATTATGTAGAAAACTGACACTTGTATTTGAGTTCATAGAGAAGAAGATGGTGATGAAAATTTCAACAATAATTTGTACTGGTGTGTACTGTATAAGTGTATTGTGTATTGAAGTTTAGAACACTTCTAGAGCATTAAGACACATTATATATTAAAGACTAAACACATTTTGGACAACACACTTAAGTTGGAATTCAAATCTATTATTTTACATGATTCAGTGTATCAGTCAAAACATCAAAATAAGTGTACTTCCTTAAAGCACTGCAAAAACTTAATGATAATAATTTATTAAAATGTATGTTTAAGTCAAAATTTATTAGACATTTTTAAAACTAAACTGGCCTTTAAGTTTAAGTATATTATTTTATCTGCAAGTGCACTTTTTTTAGCTTGAATGTCCTTTTCAACTTCTTTTATAAAAATAGAAAATAAAACAGGTCCCAAAATGGAACCCTGGGGAACACCTGAAGTTATCTCAAGAAAACCTGATTAACGACCTTCAACGAAACCAAAAGTTTTGTTTAGCAGCTATTTGTGATCCACTGAATCAAATGCCTTAGGCAGATCCACAAATAAGTTTTGTGTTCAAGTCACCAATAGGATCATTTATCACAACCAGTGATGGTTCTGTGATGATCTTAGCTAAAACTGAAAGTTTAAAAATAAGATAGTAACATTATCTAAAGAGATGTAATAAATAAAAAGACTATTTATCTGATTATATACTGATTATATAACATAAGAGAAGAGGATTGTAAATCCACCCTTAAACATTGTTGATTCTACTAACATCATATCTTGTCATATTTTTTAGAGACCTTACAGTTGGACGCATTTCCAGTCTACGCTCAATTAAAAAAAAAAAACATGGCCAATTCCACAGGTGAGACACTTTTCATTTCAAACTTATTCATATTTCTTGAAATAGCAGTTCTGTTTCACATGCATTTCATAATTATAGAAGAAGCTGTAATATGGTGTGTGATTTCAGTTCCATGATTTCACACAGAACATTTTGTTGTATCAATGCAACTCAAGACCTCAAAATTGACCAACAGCAAGGACAACCAGTTTTTATACACTACACTAAATGCAACAGACTGCACGCATACTGTGATATGAATCCATCCACTAAAAGTTATGTGAACTCCAACTGAATGAGTAACAGCAAATTTCCCAAACTGCTTTGCATCAGAATGTAGAAGCATGAGGGGCAACCACCCAGTAGAGTGTTACAGTCATCTAGCCTTGAGGTCATGAACGCATAAACTAACTGTTCTGCATTTGTCACAGAGAGCATATGTCATATTTTATATATATATTTAAAATGTAGTTTTACAGATGCTAGAAATGTGGCTTTCAAATGAAAGTTTGGTATCAAAGAGCACACCCAGGTTCCTGACTGACGATGAAGATGTTTACACAGACATATCCTTCTCGGTATGAGTTATGAAATAAGGTTCTGGCTCACCATCAGTGGTAAATCTGGCTATCCTATGCCTGGCTTCTTTCGTATCTTGTCACCCTGGCGAACAGGGAGGGGGCCAGAGCATATTAGAGTGTCAGACATCATACTTGCAAGTTCACACACCTCTTTAATTTTATTTGAGCAAGAAACTCTGTGAGGAACCAAGACTGGCACAAATATACTGATAAATGTTATGACACATTTCACCCATAAATTGAACCCCAGAGGTTTTTGAACATCACTAATGTTCAGTTTGGTGTATCAGAGCTTGTCATCAGTGAATCCTCATGGAGTCCAGAGTTCATCCAGGAGCTTCTCCCGTCTGCGGAGCGAACGGCTCTCCTCTATCATCTGTCATTATTGTGTCTGGGAAGCTTCCCAAAGCTGGAGCGTATGATCAGAGACCAAGCTATTGAAACACAAATGCTCTTTGGAACCTCTGAGGCTGTTCTGCTGAAGGTGAGACTAATTCATCATCATTTCATCATACTAATTTATAATTTTTCTCAAAATTCAGAATTTTTTCCTCAGGATTCTGCATGCGTATGCGGTCAGGTATAAAAAATTTGAAAGAAAAAAAAAACTAAATTGTGAGACGTAAACAACTGTGAGAAAAAAGTGTCAGAATTGTGTTTAAAAAGTTGCAAGTACATATATTTTTATTCTGAGGTAGAAATAAGCTTTCATATATACTAGTGCACTGTGCCAAAGTTTTTTTTTATGGTTTTTATATGAAAGCATAGACTGTATAAATCATGGACGTAGCACAAATTTCTGAAGAGCATCTTATCAGTGCGTCACTCCCTGATAACCGAAAATGGGTAAAGAGGCGGGATGTGGGTGGAGCTGAGGTGCCTGGTTGCTGAAACCACGCCCACCTTGCTTGATGTGATCAAGTTAGCTCAAGGAGCTATCTATCTATCTTAGATACTACATAAATATTAATAAAGATAACAAATTATACATCATTTGAAAGTTCTAAGGGTTTAATGTCAATCTACTTTGTTTTATGATTTAGATGCTCCAGCAACAGTAAATATTGTAATTTGTGTCGGGTGTGCAAATGACAACATGTAAAATCAAAACAGGAATTCATACACTTGTAATGAAGTAGCGATCATGAGATAAATTCTAATCGTCGCAGATTTTGTGGTGTCTTAAGAGGCATAATCTCCAGCCATTGTCAATGTAGTTAAGGTGTGTTCACGCGGCCTCGTAATTCCTGTAGTTACGAGATTCTAGCTTGTAAAAAGTGTTGTCATCTCAAGATTTCGGTAAATACGAGGTGGAGTGAATGCAGCATAAATCTGACAGACAAAACTTTTAGCCAATGCCAAGACGATCATGTGTACACAGACGTACCATTAACTGCACAGAAAGCCATATTATTTCATAATTGTCAGAAATAATCCTGAAAAAAACACAAACATGACAGAGATGCCAAGTTCAGCAGCTGGAATTAGCTGAGGTGACGTGACGGCTAACAGACAGCTAGTAGTGACAGCAGCAACATTCCATCTGTCACTCAAGTGGCCACGCCCTTAATTATGCAGAACTTTAAGGGTTAATACAATTAATGAGTTGTACTTAATGAAAAAATTCACCCCCCTAACAGTCAGTCTGTAAACATTTTTTTTTTTTTTTTTTTTGCAGTTTTTAAAGTTTTTTTAATGTGGGGGGTCTATGTCTCTACTCTAGTGGCCAGTCAATGAATTGCAGTTTATCACTTCAGTGTTGGTTTCAAGAGAAAGGACAGAAGATTGTCGCTTGTATGAAACTTTAATCTTGTAGATTAATTATCCTTGTTTTCTCTTAGTGTGTCGGCACGAGTTCCAACCTGGTCACCTTGCTGTTCCCAATACTGATAAAAGCTGTTGAGAAGAACAAACCCAAACTGGCTGTGATCTACCTGGAGAAAGCCAAAACATGGTTCAGTGACATCATCAGAGCCGTGGATGACATGGTGACGAGGTGAAAACATTGATGAAGTTTAGCATTTCACAAAAAAAAAAAAAAAACTTCTTGTCAGTACAAGAAAACAAATTATTTTCTTAGGTTAGGTTGAGCTGATCAATGTTTACACGTGAATAAAAGCCTAAATTAAATCTTTTCATGATAAAAAGTGACAGAGTCTCTTCAGAAAATTTGGACTAAACCACTTGAATTATATATATTAGTTTTCTGATCTCTTTATGAACTTTTTGAAGCATCAAAGATCAAGTTGCAAAGGCAGTGAATGGAAGGACAGAATGCTGTCAGATTTTATCAAAAAGATCTTCATTTGTGTTCCGAAGATGAATGAAAATCTAACGAGTTTGGATCGACATGAGTAATTAACCCTTATGTTGGGGGTCAATTTGACCCATTTAGATTTTCTAGTTGTTGGAAATACTGGTTAACCTATGTTTTTTTTCTTGATATTTTGTTACTTTTTCTCATTTATCATCATGAACATGCATGCAAAGTTTCAACATGCTGGTGTTTTTTGACATATACAAACAAAATTACTATTACGTTCGTGATGTTCGCGGGTCAATTTGACCCACATATTTTAACGCTCTAAGGCAACTGTACTGACCCAAAATAATAACATTTCTTGGTTATATTTTGTTATTTTTTTACTACCTTATGAAGCTAAAAAATTAGGTTTTCCACACTTATTTCAATACAGAAAAATATTTTTTCAGCCACAGATGGTAAAAATTACCTATCATTTATTTTTTCAAGCTACCTGATATAATATTAAACCTTTTTTTTCTTGAAATTTTGTGACTTTTTCTCATTTAGGGTCATGAACATGCATGCAAAGTTTCAACACACTGATGTGTTGTGAAATGTGCATACAGAAATTTTATACGTTCGTACTGTTCGTGGGTCAATTTGACCCCCATAGGCAACTATCAAAATCAACTACAGACCTAATTCAAAACACTTCTGTGTTTTTGAATACATCAGAACTCCTCAACTCTAGTACTGATGTGTCAGTGTCTAATGAGTTTAACTGCTTTTATTTTCAAAGTTTGTGGAAATATAAAGTTGTTTTACCTGTTAATTATCTATCCCACTTTTTGAGCATAGATATTAAAATGACTTTTCTAACTTAGTCTGTGCTCTGAAGTATTCAAAATTTTTAACAGACTTAAGTTGGTATCTTTTTAAAGGGAAAACTTCACAGATTATTGTAGAAGTAAAAGTAAAAAAAAAAGTTGTAAAAGTAAAGTTTAAAAAGGTTATGAAATTAAAAATATATAAAATATATATTTTTTCATATTTTATATAAATATATATTTTACAAAACATTTTCAACTCTAAAACATCAAGAAATCAAGTTAAATATCTGACAAGTTCTGTGCCGAATTTTAGGTTGATATCTCAAAAAAACAAGTTTTAGTACCAAACTTTTTCACTAGATGATATCAAGACTCCACTGGTGACTCTTCGATTTCCATATATGGTTTGAGTGATCTGAACCATATTTTCCATACTTTTCAAAATATTTATGAAAGTAGACATCCTATTCATTAGAAGTTTGGGGAGTAATATTAATATTTGATTTGAATTCGATCCCTAAAACACATAAAAAAAACATAAGGAAAGAATCAGAGCGTGTTATAGTTTGGCACCGCATCACAAATGAAGAATCTATCGCTATTTATCTATTGTTCTGTCATTTATTTTGAAAATCAGTCACCAAATATGAAAACTAGAGTCTGAAAGTGTAGCGGTCGTTCCTCTGCGTTGTGTTTTATGGATGTTAAATAAAAGAATTGCCCACACAAAGCTGGTTTTTAACTGATGAGGATTTAATTGTAGTGCTTGTGTGGTGAAACACACAAAGACAGGCACTGTTATCTGCAACTGCTCTTATTTTGCCTGTTAACCACAAAATACATGTTAAGTACCCCAGGTAGTTAACCACAGAACACACGATGAATGCAATATACAGTATATATAAAATATATCTCCTAAGGTGTACAAAATACAAAATATATTAAGTCTAAAATATATATTGAGTTTACAAAATATAATTATACATACACATCTTTTTAATTAAACACAATCTATTATTTATCAATTTCTATTTATCTATATATAAATATTCCTTAATTGAGATGTTAGCCGCATAGCCGCTAACATATCCTTCACACACGCGACGCACACACTTTGCCGCCATCTCACGCAATGCACTATTCACCAGTAAAGAGCACTCAAATAAACTACATTTACTAGGTTGATAACACGAACTAATGGTGAAATATAACATCACACAGAATACTTTTTTGTATTTGATCATATAAACATGACATGAACACTTATAACACATTTTAACATTTAATGAACGGAGCTCATGAAAATCGTACCTCTCCTCTCTGATGGCATTGAAGCAAAGAGTACGAACTTCCGATTGCGCTGCGTTTTGAACGCCTTAATTACGTATGACGTCAGCCGACGTACATACTATATTTAATAAAAGCACGCAACATTTTCAAAATAAAATGCCCCAAAACCATTAATAATAAAAACAAATAATATATATATATATATAAAAAATAACAAAAATGAATTATAATCTGGTGTAACAACATATCCCTGCTACAAAAGCTTTCAAACGATATATAGTTTGTCAAGATTACTTTAGGTTTAGACTAAGATATTATTGTTATAAATGTATAATGGTAAATGTCCCACAGGTCGGGGGAGGGCCATCTAAAAATGGTGGTTAAAAATATTTTTATTAATCATAAATTCAGATATTTATTCTTTGTAATTGTGAAATATTGATATTAAAAGTTAATTATTTAAACATGATTGTATGTTTTTTTTATAGTGTGATTTTGTGGAATTGTATAGAATCCAATTAGGGTCAATTTGACCCGGACCATCACGAACGTACACAGAATTCGAACAGTGCATGAGGGTTAATGACAGAATTTTCATTTTGGGGTGAACTAACTCTGAACTCAGAGACAGACTGGGAAGAGAGGATCTGCAACAATGGAGAAAAATAATGAGCATTCAAACATGAAAACCTGTTCTAGTAGAGCCCAAAACAACATCAAGACTTTGTAAAAGCACATAAGGTCTTCTTAGAGAAAACTGTCTGTTGTTGTGTGCTTGTGAAATCCAGACTATATCACTGTACATGCACCCTATTTTTCAGGTATGATCAACGAGCCAAAGTGTGGCAACATGCACCAGTGATATTTATGAAGAACAGGACGCGACTGAAAAAGAATAAAGGAACGCACTGTCGAGATGAAGGCTCTGGAGGATGCTTTGGTCAAGCTTGAAACGGATCTGAAGAAAAATGTCAGCGATATGAATGAAATTGAGAAAAGAATTGAAAAAAGCACCCAAGAGCTGTATTATCTGATCATAAATAATAGAAATTACCGATATTCTTTTTTATGGGGCTTGTTCAGATTTAATCAATGCTATAATGATGCTGCTATTCTTGCTAAACAAGCCGAACTGAACCGTCTCGTCTCTGAAAAGGACAGTCTGAGAAACCAAGAGTGGAACATCAAAATCCAACAGACTGATCTTCAGCTGAAATTGGCCAATTCCTTAATACAGCTGGGTGAGATTCTGCTTTTAAAATGATTATTATAAATGTACAGTAAATGCATGTGTGCACATCATGCTGTTTACATGTTCACCCAATGATCTCTCGTGAATCAGAATCTGTTGTATGTTGTTTGTTCAGGTGCGATTCCCGATCCTGTCCACCTGAAGGAAGTGCAGAAGAGTCTTGATCGAATCCGACAAAATCTGGTTGATCTTAAAAAGTTCTGGGAGAAAGTGGCTGTTATGCTGGAGACACTGAAAGACAAGACCTTTGTTGAGGATGCACTGACTGATGAGCTGGAAGACATGAAGGAGGAGTTCCTACAGTCCATTGAAGACGCAAAACAGGTTAGTTAGACGTTGAGTAAATGCTTCTGGTGAAAGTTGGGTCACACTTTAGATTAGGGTCCAATTCTCACTATTAAATATTGCTTCAAACTCCTGCTTATTAATAGTTAGTAAGGTAGTTGAGTTTAGATAAGTTACTCACTCTCATGTCATTTCACACCTGTTCGTTCATCTTCAGAATATAAAAAAAATATTTTTGATGAAATCTGAGAGGTTTCTGATCTCCCATTAAACTCAGCAATGTCATTCCAAATTTCAAGGCTGTCTTTAATCTTTCAGGATTGGCAGAGATTTGGTGAATGCTGTCAGAGAGCACAGAACATCTTCAGCATTCAGTCTAGGACTGCATATAAATTCCTGGAGATCAATCCATTTTCACTTTCGAAGGATGAATGGAATAAGCAGTATGAGTCTATCATGGCGAAGCTGAGGAAGATCAATCCTGAGGGCTCGGCCACAGCCGCCATCACTGAGTGACAGACAGAGATCTGATGCTAAACGCTCTTCATAAGGCATACACATATTAATGCATACAGCTTATATTGGCATTTCTGTAACGCTTTGTAATCTTTACAACTGTTCATGCACATGTTCAATTACAGTTACACATACATATACTTTAGGGATTATTATTTGCCCATTTTAATGTTTCAATTTATGACTATCTCTGTTAAAATTGCTTTGCATTTCATTATGGTTTATAGATCTTGTGGTGGGTCTGGTCACATGACTGATGTCAATGTCACACAATAAAGACTAAAGACATTAAACATTTCATTGTAGCTTAATCATTCAGAAAGTCTTTTTCTAATGTTTCAGTGTACATTAGGGTTGTAGCATTCAGGGGTATTTATGATAATCATCTTCCTCTTAATATTTTATCAAGCACCAAACGTTCTTCATTCAAGACATTTCTGCTAAACATGTAGAGCGCCGTAAAAAAATAAAAAAAGCTGCAGATCATGTGGTTATTTTAACAGTTTGATATCTTCTACACAGCAGAAAATATATGACTAGTCTCCGACTGTTTGACTAAACCAGGCTAGTGCCAAGATGAGCAAATTTACTACATTTAGGCTATTAATCATCAAGTTAAAAGCATTTAAAAAAAAAAAAAAAATGTTCTAGTTGTGAAAATTATTTGGAGATGGCAAGGAAAAACAGCTTAAAACTTTAAAATGACTGGTCAGCCTAACTTTGTTTTCTGCAAAAACTAGTGATGGGAGAAAGAAGCAATTGAATCAATTGAACCAAGTTGCTTCTCAAAATGATTCACTGTTTCAAAGCGTTCGAAACACGACACGCTGGTGACACCTGCTGGTCAAACAGTGTAAATGCAACAAAACTCATGCCAAACATGCATGAAAACAGCTTTTACAAACCCATTTCAAATGTTTTATTGAAATTATAATCTATGAGATGCAATTATCTAATCATCTAATATCACTAAATATTAAGTGTCTGTATAATGTGTATTCTTTTATCAGTTTTTAGGGCTTGTTTTGTTTGTTCTATGGATGGGTCAGTTAAACAGAGACTATTAACAACTATTATTCCTTTTAATTTGACAAATACCTCATTAAATACACACAAATATATAAAACTCATCAGAGATCAGCTAATAGACACTTACAGTTTTTCTCATTCGATTTCTCCAAACTCGTTCTCAAAACATTGTAAAAACTTTGTAATTGTCCTAAACAGATTGTAAGTTTTCATTCATTACACACACATCATCAAATCAAAAACTGTTTTTTTTTTTCATAATAGTTCATACATCCAACCAAAACTTTTTTTTTTTTTTTTTTTTTTTTTTGGCTTTACACATTCACAAACATTAATGTACCATTTGTCCGAAACAAAACTCTGGAATTTGTCATATTATCAAATGCTCATGGTGTGTTTTCAATTAGCCCCAAACTGAGAGCTGCTTAATTAATAATACACACCATACAGGAAATGTGCTTTTCACAAATGTTTACACTAAACAAATACTAAACTAGTATGACATGAAGCGATGTGTAAATGTAGGCTTACATTGTGTAACATTTACTAAAATAGGGTTACATGAACCTTAGAACTGTTCTTGCAATTAAAGCTTCATATAAGAATTATTTCAAGCAAAATCTGGAATTAAAACATTTTATAAGGAGAAATTTAAACTCTCTCACCTTTGCCATCGGTCTGTTTTTACTGAGTGTTCACTGCTGAAGCCATCTAGACTAGCTGATACTGTCATTAAACACATGTGGAGCTGTTATTTCAGGGTAAATTAGTGAGTTTGAAATGGAGTGTTTTTAATGAGCACACACTTTACTCTAAAATGTACACGTATACTAAATACCACTAATGCTTAAATTGATTTTTAGTGCACTACCACAAAAAGATACAGTTTCCCAGGTAAAAAAGTGCTCTGAAATACACTTTATTTCAGTACAGTTAGTTCTATAAATCAGTTTAATATTAGTGGTATTTAGTATACATTTTCAGTGAAATATTACTGGTCTATTAATAGTCTTTTGATTCGGCAATGCACAAGTGTTGCAATTGCTCAAACACAAATTATTTTAAAAACATAAAAAGGTCAAGAGCCCAACTAAAACAAACCCTGACCACCACGATGGTGGCATAATTTATAGACCAATAAAACACCAACATTTAAACCTCTGTTAATTCTCAATAAGAAATTATTTTGACGTGACAGAAATAAAGTCAATATGGTTAGTAATAACTAAATCATATCTTGAGAGATTTAATGTTTTTTACTTTCAGTTGATTTCAATTAAATGGTTTTGGATGAAGTCACTTGTAGTTCTTGTGTTTCTTTTTTCTTCAGTGATTCTGCTTGTTAACAGCAGGTGTTCATCATTAATGTTCAATTATCCCTGAATTAATAGCTTAATTATCTCATTGCTTCAGTGTTATTTTAACACTATTCAGAGAGGGACCAAATGTTCTCTGAGCAGAGTTGATTTAACTCATGAATACCCAGGATTAATTATTAACCCTGTTGAAGAAAGATTACCCAGGATTCTGTTAGAATGAGATCAAGTGTGAAAATATGAAAGAAAAGGCATTGCTGCACTAATATTTCCAGGTAAATTGACACCATCTTGTCATATATTCTCTAGTCTCTCTTTCACGCTCTCATACTCTTTCTGCCGCTCTTCTTCAGACAGAGATGAAGGACTGATCTCCAGAAACCTGTAGGCTTCATTCACCTGAACGCTGAAGATGTTGTTGGCCTTCAAGCAGATGATGCCAAACTTTGTCCATTCCTGTTAAAATTAAATTAAACATCAGAGGTTTGAACAACAGCAGAACTTTAAAAACATCATCATCATCATCTTTTACCTCTTCAGCAACATCTATGGACTTTATGAACTCTTTCTTCATATCAGTGAGATCTTCAATCCAAATCTCCCCAGTGAAGGTGCTTTCCTTCACCGTGTCCAGCAAAGAACCCACTTTCTCCCAGAACTTTTGAAGCTGAACCAGACTTTTTTGGATTCGAGACAGACTCTGCTGGACGTCATCAAGGAGTGTGATGCTGGGCATCTGACCTGTGATGCAGTAAACAGATGAGCAAAGCTAAAATCCACATGAGGTTTAAATATAAATAAGACAACACTGAAGTGTCTCACCGTTTTCAGTTTGTAATTTGAACAACTTCAGCTGATTGTCCATCAGCTTGTCCTGGATATGCCGTTCTTCTTTTTTCAGGCTTTTCTGTGCTTCAGTGATCTCAGTTAAATCAGCACGAAGAGCTCTGAGCTGAACTTCCTCTTCAGATGAGCTTATCAATTCGAAAATATAATTAAAAATCCTTTCCGCAAATGGAAAAAGAATCATAGAATATAAGTCAAAACCTGTCGTGCATTTCCCTGTACATGTCTGCTTTGTCTTTTCTTTCATGGTGCTGGTGATGTTGCTGATTAATTCACGTATCTCTAAGTTTTTCTCCTCAATCTTCTTCTCATAGTCTTCTATCTGTTTACTGATGCTAAGAAGTTTTGCTTCGAGAAGATAAATAATCTTCTGAAGTTCCTTCATCTCACCAGATAGTACCTACTTCTTGGTCTCCTCCTTTTCAGTGATGATGTCACTGGTCGATGTGGCTACATCAGTGTTATGTTCATCATACCTGGATGTGCATCAGATAGACAAGGCAAGGCAAGGCAATTTTATTTGTATAGCACATTTCATACACAATGGTAATTCAAAGTGCTTTACATAAAGAAGAATAATAAAAATAGAACATTAGGAATAGAAATAACAGTAAAAACAGAGAATTTTGCTATCTGGATGGATGAGCTAGGTAGTCTCAGGGAGTTTTGTTGTTGTTGTTGTTGTTGTTGCTGTTGTCCGTCAGAGTGGATATAAATGGATCTATCAATCAGAGCAGATCTGAATGGATCTTCCTCACAGGACTGCTACCTGTTAAGGCACTTCAAACTGATAAACAAAGTTTCAATCTCCCCTTTTGCCAAGACACCTCAAACTGCACCACACAGCCCTAATCCCCCCTTCCGGAGATATCTTATCTATGCAACGCAGTTCAAATTTCCCTTTTAGAAATTTCCCCCTTTGGAAAGTGTCCTGACTGTAATCCAGAGATATCTTAACCATGCACTACAGCTCAAATTTCCCCATGGTTTGTCCCCTTATCCAAATTTACCAAATTTTAACCTAATCACTTTCTTCCTAATTCTCCCAGCTCTTTCAACCAGACAGCAATATTTAAAATGCATTAAAAGTCAGAATAACAAGATGATACATAAAAGATATAAAATACATTAAAAATTAAATAAAAACAGGAAAAGGAATTAAAAGAATAAAACGATAATATGTATAAAATAGGATGCAAAACAGTTCGGACGTAGCACAGTGCTCAATCAGCAAATGCATAGGTAAAAAGATGTGTTTTGAGTCAAGTCAAGTCAAGTCACCTTTATTTATATAGCGCTTTTTACAATGCAGATTGTGTCAAAGCAGTCTGGATTTGAATGTGGCTACTATTGGAGCACACCTGATCTCTTCTGGAAGCTGGTTCAGCTGCAGCTGGCGTAACAGCTAAAAGCAGACTCTCCTTGCTTTGAGTGAACCCTTGGTATTTCTAAATGACTTGATCCTGATGATCTGAGTGATCTGGTAGGTTTATATTCTATGAGCATATCTGCAATGTATTGAGGTCCTAGACCATTGAGTGATTTATTAACAAGTAACAGAACTTTAAAATCAATTCTAAATGCAACTGGAAGCCAGTGCAAGGACCTGAGGACTGGTGTGATGTGTTCATGTTTTCTGGTTCTGCTCAGAATCCTGGCAGCAGCGTTCTGTACGAGCTGCAGCTGTCTTACGGTCTTTTTGGGAAGACCAGTGAGGAGCCCATTACAATAATCCACCCTGCTGGTGATGAAAGCATGAACAAGTTTCTCTAAGTCTTGATTGGAGACAAAGCATCTAATTCTTGCAATATTTTTGAGATGGTAATATGCTGATTTAGTTATTGTCTTTACATGGCTACTGAAACTCAGGTCTGACTCCAAAAATCACACCAAGATTCCTGACTTGATTTTTAATTGTTTGTCCCCTAGAGTGAAGGTATGTGTTCACTTTGAGAACTTCATCTTTGTTTCCAAACGCAATAATTTCAGTTTTGTCTTTGTTTAACTGAAGGAAGTTTAGGCACATCCAATTTTTAATTTCATAAATGCATTGGCACAGAGAGTCAATGGGGCTGTAGTCGTTAGGTGATAGGGCTAGGTAAATCTGGGTGTCATCTGCATAACTGTGATATGCAATTTGGTTCTTTCTCATTATTTGGCTCAGTGGCAGCATAAATAGGTTGAACAGGAGGGGTGCAAGTATTGAACCTTGAGGGACTCCGCATGTCATGGATGTCCACTCAGACTTATGGTCACCGATACTCACATAATAACCTCTCCCTTCTAAGTATGACCTGAACCATTTAAGGACCAGCCCAGAAAGCCCAACCCAGTTTTCCAGCCTGTCAAGAAGTATGTTGTGATCGACAGTGTCAAACGCAGCACTGAGGTCGAGTAGAACCAGCACTGATAATTTACCTGAATCTGTGTTTAGGCGAATATCATTTATTATCTTTATGAGCGCTGTCTCTGTGCTGTGATGCGGTCAGAAACCAGATTGAAAGTTGTCAAAGTATCCATTCAAGCTTAAGAACTTGTTCAGCTGTATGAAAACAACTTTTTCAATGATCTTGCCTATGAAAGGAAGATTTGAGATTGGCCTGTAGTTGCTCAATATGGTGTTATCTAGATTGTTCTTTTTCAGGAGGGGCTTGACAACTGCAGTTTTCAGGGATTTTGGAAAAGTCCCAGAGAGAGAGAAGTGAGGCGTTTACCACTTCTAGGAGATCTGCTTCTAAACAGTTAAACACGCTTTTGAAAAAAGATGTGGGAAGTGTGTCAAGGGCGCAGGTTGATGTTTTAAGGTGCTGTACTGTTTCTTCCAAAATTTTACCATCAGTTGCTTTGAAAACAGACATAATAGCTGCTTTCTGAGGTTGTGATCTGATCTGTTTTACACCACTGCAGCTCAAGGATGTGCTGATTGCCTTTCTGATATTATTAATTTTCTCAGAGAAGAAGGAAGCAAACTCACAGCATTTGCTGTTTGAGAGCATTTCACTGGGAATCTGACTTGGGGGGTTTGTTAGTCACTCTACAGTAGCAAAAAGAGTGTGGGTGTTGTTTAAGTTTCTGTTTATAATATTTGAGAAGAAGGTCTGTCTAGCTTTGCTTAGTTCCCCATTGAAAGCATGAAGAATATCTTTATAGATGTTATAATGGATTTCAAGTTTTGTCTTTCGCCACATGCGCTCAGCTTTTCTGCATTGTCTTTTCATATTTTGCACTGCTGTTGAGTTTCTCCACGGTGCTTTTTGTCTGCCACTTTTCTTCCTGACTTTCACAGGAGCAATGTTATCAATAACATTCTGTACTTTTGAGTTAAAAGAATCAAGGAGAAAATCAACAGAGTCTGCAGATATGCTTGGTGTTAAAGATATAGCCTTCATAAACTAGTACAGTGCACTAGTTTTCTCATTTAAGCATCGCTTTTTGACCGAGATAGATCTAGCTTCAACAGTCGGAGAGATCAATATATCAAAGAAAATACAGAAATGATCAGATAGCACCACATCCTTAATGACAATGGATGAAATGTTTAGACCCTTACTAATAATTAAATCTAGAGTGTGTCCACGATTGTGTGTGGGTCCATGTACATGTTGAGTCAGATCAAAAAGTATTCAAAACAGTTATGATTTCTTTTGCCATATTGGATTCTGCATTTTCTATGTGGATGTTAAAGTCCCCAGTAATAGCAAAACAGTCAAACTCAGAGGAAATTGCTGATAACAGTTCTGTAAAGTCCTCCACAAAGGCTGGAGAGTATTTTGGAGGCCTGTAGATAACTATAAGTAGAATGCGAGGAGCACCTTTTAACACAATACCCAAGTATTCGAAAGACAAGTAATCACCAAATGACACTTGCTTGCATTGATAGACATCTTTAAATAGAGCAGCAACACCTCCACCTCTCCTAACAGCTCTGCAGTCACTCATAAAAGTAAAGTTAGGAGGGGCTGTTTCATTCAGGATTGTTGCACTGCAGCTGTCTTCTAGCCATGTTTCATTTAGAAGCATAAAATCTAGGTTGTTTGTGGTTATTAAGTCATTGACTAGAAATGATTTATTTTTAAGTGAGCGGATGTTTAAAAGTGCTAACTTAACAGTCTTACTTTCTGTCTCTACAGTAATCTTAGTTTGACGTGTAATAGGTAGCAAATTAACACTCTGGGGTCGGCGGTCACGCCGGCGTGATCACCATGTTTTTTTTCTTATCAGTGTGAAAGAGACTCAAAATACTCCGTCAATATTGCACATACAATTAAGAGTTATACACCATTTTAATCTGTGGAATATCTTCTTTTATTTGTGTACACTCAGAGCAAAAAGAAAATGTTGTGCTTTTTGTAAAATAAAGAAAACATACATGATGCGTGATCTCTCGTCTCCCTCTGAACAAAGTCCAATCTGATAGTTCTCAGAAAATCAACTGTAACTTAGTGAATACTAACCACAAAAAATTACACTTATGTCTAAAAAAACGTTAAGATGTCAGGTTTTAAATCATGCAAGTCAAATCGAAAACAACCTTCTGTGTTTATGTAATCTGTATGAAAAGAGAGCCATGTCAGAAGTCCGTGATTCAGCTCATTATCCACTAATGCGGCCACGCCCACGGAGCCAGCGCTATTCAGAGTCAAATTCTGAGGCAACACAAGCATACATCGTCTCAATCGTGTATTTATTGTCTTGAAAAGTGTTTTGAATAGCCATAGTTAGCGATGTCTTGCCTCTGTTAGTTCCTTGATTGTCACATGATATGCTTCTTCTTTTACTGAGGCATTTGTGGACTAAAGGGGCAGAGCGCCCTCCGGCTGCAAGTATGAATTAAAAAAACAGTATCCATAAATATTACTACTCTGTGTAGAAAATTGATGTAAACATATGAGAATCCATCAATATTTCTCCAAATGTGCATGCTTTTAAGCATATTAAGAAATTATGGTCAATATAAGATTCTAAGAGTCAAAATGTGAAGCTTGAGTCTTAGATCTTTTTAATGATGTGTAGTTTGTTAACTGCACATTAACATTTAGGCTCTATAATATAACAAATATAGTAGCCTATATGAAATGCCATAGAGGTAGGAATGTTCAGATGCTTTGCATCACAGAAATACATTACATTTTAAAGTATATTAAAATAGAAATCCATTATTTGGTTAGGGACTTGAGACTTCTTTTAAAAACATTATAATGGCAATGTGTTCAATCTTTTGACTGGTACTGTAATTTAACATAGGCCTATACAAAATTTTCTTCATATCATGTGCAATAATACGTGCATGCATGAGATTACAAAAATCATGTTTTTTTTTTTTTGTTGTCCTGAGTGGACTTTAATCCTGTTATCAGCATTATTACAGGGTTTTTTCACAGCCTACCTGACTGAAAGGCCTCATTAATATGCAAGTCATTCCAGGTCATTATTATGCGATTCTTTTGTCTTCTCAGGTGAGAATCACCCATTATTCATGATGATTCACGCCTCCACGCATACTGTGTTTCTTGACAAAAAGTGTCTTAGAAAATTTAAATCTCTCTATTGTTTTATATGAAGGAGTAGGAAGGATAATTTTTACATGACTCTAAAGCAAAAACTCTAGTCTACAACCTCCAATATCCAGAAGTCTTGTGAACACAGATTTAATATATATTTTTGGGCCTTATTTAAGTGACTTAAGTTTTTTGTTTTTTCAATAACCACGCATAAACGTTATTCCTTCAAAAACACAAACATGTACATACATGTTCCTCACATATTATGGTAGCCTAGTTTGTGCTGAATACAGTGGAATGACACTTTTGTCATTAATATGTTTATGAACAACTGAAAAAAGCACAAATGTCAGGGCATGTCAAAACTTCTCCAGGGCCCCAAAAATCCTCAGACCCCTGAGGGTTAAATGGGTTTGCCAAACGGTTTGAGAAGGCCTTAGGCTTTCTATAACGTAATAAAACAGAAATAGAGAAAGCTACAGGCACACTGGGTTCCCGCTTGTTCTGTAAACATTTGATAAAGTCACTGTTATCATAGCGGGGACCCGACACACATCACTGAGAGCTGTTATCGGTTGTTTTTGGTTCACCTAGAACAGATGGAGGAGGATGAGGATGAGGGCCCTGGCGTTGTGGCAAGGGCTGCAGAGCTCTCGCAGGAGGAGGGGGAGGGCGAGCTGGGCCCACAGGCTTTGGTGGTTTCGGGGCTTGATGCTTTTTTGTTGATATCTGGGGGCTTGCAGCAAAAGAGTGGGAGAGTTTGGTTCCAGCATACACCAGTTCCTCCATTTTCTCTGAGAAGCACAGAAGAGGGGATGCTGGGGAGAGGGATAACGTGTCCGGTGAGAGGGGCTGTTGCTCTGGTGTTACCGGAGGCTGTAATATGTTGTCCTGGCTTCCCTGGCTGTTTTCCCGAAAGTCGTCCTTGGGTGCTGAATCTTGGAGCAGTTCTAACACGTCACTGTCTCTCGGTGAGCTCTGTGGGCAGGGCTCAGTCAGGATTGTGTTCGTGAGCAGTGGTTGTTGTGGCTGCGTGGTGTTATCATTGTCCTTGTGGGAAGTGTCAACCGCATGTCCATTCAGCTGCTGAAATTAAGTCCTGTGGTCAGTTGTACTCTGTCCAGGTGTGTCTGTGCCATTCAGGTTGAGTGGATTTGCACACACTGCTGAAGGATGATGGAGGCAGAAGTAGATATTGTCCTTTTAGCACTCTTGAGCCCAGTTTGTTTGGGTGCAGGCCATCATGAGTGAACAGTTGTCTCTGACTCCAGAACAGATTGAAATTGTCGATGAAATTCAGTTCTTTTAAGTTGCAGGTTTTTTGCAGCCATGTGTTAAGTCCAAGCAACCTTGTAAATCTATTTGTTTCTCTTGCTGGGAGTGGTCCACTGATGAACGACTGAACTTTTAGTCTTTTAAGCATTTCAAAAAGTTCATTGAAATCCCTCTTAACGAGTTCTGACTGGTCCTTCCGAATATCATTCTTCCCCACATGAATGATTAGTCGATTTGCAGTTTTATATTTCATCAGAATGCTCTTAAGTTCCCTGTTTACATCAGAAACTGTTGCTTGTGGAAGGCAGCATGTAGTTGTATCCCTGCTGCTAATGTTTTTGATAATAGAGTCACCCACTATCAGAGTCCTGGGCTCGGCTGCTCTCTGAGCTGAGTGCCGCTGACTGTTCAACCTTGAGCGGCAGTTAGCGTCGGTGTTAGCTGCTGGCTGATTTGATCTGTGTCCGATCATGTTTGGGGATTCCTCACCCACATTCATCATGTCTGGAGATTCCTCACCCACATTAATTAACACTTCAAATCTGTTCTGCAGATGTATTGGCGGTGGTAGGGAGCTAGTGTTTGGGGGGTAGAGGATGCTACTGCAGTATGTGATACTCGTGACAATCTAATGTCTTGAGTGCCTTTGGGTCTCGCTCCCCATTTGTGCCATCGATTAATATGTTGATCAATTTCGGCCCTCAGTATGGTCTGTTTAGGGGCATTAGATTCATGGGACTCACTGACTGTGTGCTGAGGACGTCCATGATGAAGCTCTGTTGTGTGTTCCTTCTGGTTTGGTAGTCCCGTAATTAACTTTGTTTCAAGAACTGCAATCCTTTGTAGAAGTCTGCAGCAGTTTGTGCAGCAGGTAGATTCTTCAACCAGAGGGGGCATATTATTTCTATTCCTTTTTGATGTAGGCAGCTGTGTTTTCCCTTCTCCGGAATGTAAGCTGATGGCTGCCGTCAGTGGGAGGCTGGTTGGATAAAAATTCCCCTTTTTTGTAGCAATTCTTCCAGTTAAAAAGACTGTCGGTGCCAAGATTTGTCGTTTGAGCACTGTGCCGATTTGCTGTAGTTAAAATTAGGAGATAAAATATAAAAGCAATAGAGCAAAGCGCGGAGCTGTAAGCAAGAGCGTCCGAACAGTAGCGAAGCAGGAAGTGAAGTAAAATATTTCAAAATATATTTTATTTTAATCATTAGCTGGTTTTTATACATTATGCAACTATTTCATTTGAATGTTTTCCAATTCATATTCTTACCTCTTCACAATTTCTTCAACATCCATTATGATGTCACTGATCTATCCTTTGGCTTTTTCTAGGAATTTCAGTGCTAATTCTGGTTTGTTTTTCTCTACAGCCACCTTCAGACTGGGCAGCAGCAATTTTACAAGGTTTCTGCTAGTTCCTACACACTGTAAAGACGGGACATTTCACTGTTTGTATCATTAACCGAAGTCTGGATTATTAAAGCTGTTTGAAAATGAACATGGATGAACACCTTCAGCAGAAGAGCCTCAGAGGATCCGAACAGCAGTTGTGTTTCAACAGCTCTCTCTCTGATCACACGCTCCATCTCTGGGAAGCTTCCCAAACACAGGTAAGAGAGATGATAGAGGAGAGCCGTTCGCTCCGCAGATGGGAGAAGCTCCTGGATGAACTCTGGAGACAATGTGGAGTCACTGGAAACAAGCTCTGTAATACAAAACAAGCATAGTTAGTGCTTTAGTTAATTTGGTTAGCAACACTAAACTACGGTTGGCAAAGACATGCAAATAACACGTACAAATAAAAAAACACCAGCAAATAAAGAAAACATCTTCATCAGTTTGACAACACATGTGCTGCAAAAGGTCACAACACATGCAAATAGACAAACGCGCTGCAAATTGTTACAGTACAGAAGGCTCGGAGACAGGAATACACAAATGGGGATGTTTATTGATACCAACAGAGGTGAAACAGCAGTGCAGGTGAATATAACGTGATGAATATACGATGAATGGAATGCAGAGAGGTAATACTGTCCTTTGATGATTGCAGGTACTGATTGGATGATTGCAACTCACACAGAAGGAATTCACATGAGGAGAACTGGAGATGCTGGAGACAGGTAAGTATATCACAGGGAGTTCTTGAGGTAAGCATACAGGTAAGTCTTGATGCAAACGAGAACGGACGAAGAGTGTGTGTGAGTGTGGGTCCTTTGTAGTGCTGGTGATTAATACTCGGGTGATTGAGTGCACTGTGGTTGGTGGAACCCGACATGTCTGTGACAGTACCCCCCCTCCCACGGCCCGCTCCTGAGGGCCGAGGACCCCGGCGTCATGGTGGTTGTCCTCTCCCACATGGGGCAGGTCTATCAGGATGGTTGGTGTGGAATGCTTGAAGAAGATTGGGATCGAGGATGTCATTTCTGGGGACCCAAGAGCGCTCCTTGGGGCTGTAGCCTTCCCAGTCCACCAGATATTCCAGAAGACCACCACAGCGCCGGGAGTCCAATATCTCACGAACCTCGTAGGCTGCACCGTCATACAGGGTGAGTGGAAGAGGGGGCTCGGCAGCTGCCACGTCAGGTTCTGTGGAAACATTGACAGAAGGGTGGTGAGGTTTTAGGAGTGACACATGGAATGTGGGGTGAATGCGATACTCAGGGGGTAGCTGAAGTTTGTAGGTGACCGGGTTGATCTGCTCCAGGATGGTGAATGGGCCAATGAACCTGGAACTCAGCTTCTTGCAGGCAAACACAGTCTGATGTCGTGGGTAGACAGCCAGACCTTCTGTCCCGGTTGGTAGGAGGGAGCGTGGGAGTGACAAAGGTTGGCTGTCATCCTGCGTCTGCGCAGAGCTCGCTGCAGCTGGTGGTGTGCTGAGTCCCAGACCCTCTCGCTCTCTCGGAACCAGTAGTCTACCGCTGGAACGTTGGCTGGTTCCCCGTCCCAGGGGAACAGTGGGCGTTGGTAACCGAGTACGCACTGGAATGGAGTGAGTCCAGTAGATGGTTGACGTAGGAAGTTTTGTGCATACTCGGCCCAACCCAGGTACTGGTTCCAGAAGTCCTAGTGGCCATGACAGAAGGTATGGAGGAAGCGGCCGATCTCCTGGATCTTCCTCTCCGTCTGCCCATTCGACTGAGGATGGTAGCCGGAGGAGAGACTGACGGTCACACCCAGGAGGGATAGTAAGGCCTTCCATACCCGAGAGATGAATTGGAGTCCTCTGTCTGAGATGATGTCTTCGGGAATACCATAGTATCAGAATACGTGATTAAACATGAGTTCAGCAGTTTCCATGGCGGTAGGTAGACCTCTCAGGGGAATCAGACGGCATGACTTGGAGAAACGGTCTACGACTACCAGGATGCAGGTGTGACCATCGGACGCAGGCAGGTCAGTGATGAAGTCCACTCCCAGGTGTGACCAGGGTTGCTCAGGAACGGGCAGAGGATTGAACTTGCCGGCTGGAAGATGGCGAGGGCTGTTGGAGATGGCGCACTCCCTGCAGCCCTGCATGTAACTTCTGACATCCGTTGCCATGTTTGGCCACCAGAAGCGCTCCTTTAGCAGCGAGAGGGTCTCATTAACCCCTGGTGGCCAGTGCCAAGTGACGTGTGGGCAGAGTGGATTACTGGAGTGCGTCGTGTCCTGGTGATGTATTGCAAGCCTGGTGGACAACCCAGCAGAGAGTTGGCAGAGGCATTGGAGGAGGGTAAGGTCTCTTCTGACCAGGAGATAGAGCTCACAAAGATAGATTCAGGGAGAATATTTTCGGGTTCTTCATTACTTTCCTCTGGGGCATGGAGACAAGATAGGGCATCAGCCTTGACATTTTTGGAGACAGGACGGTAGGAGATCAAGAAGTCAAAGCGGGAGAAGAACATAGCCCAGCGTGCTTGTCGAGGATTCAGTCTTTTAGCAGCTCGCAGGTATTCCAAGTTCTTATGATCAGTAAGGACCAGGAAAGGATGTTTGGCTCCCTCCAACCAATGCCTCCATTCTTCCAGGGCCAACTTGACTGCCAAAAGCTCGCAGTCACCAATGTTGTAGTTGACCTCCGCCGGGTTGAGCTTGCGGGAGAAGAAGGCGCATGGATGGAGGCTACTTGGTGTCCCCTGCTGCTGAGATAGGACCGCTCCCACTCCGGTGGTGGAGGCGTCCACTTCCACAACGAAGGGCAGGTCTGGATTGGGGTGGACAAAGAGGGGAGCGGTGGTGAAGGCTTCTTTGAGGGCATTGAAGGCGTTGGTGGCAGTTGGAGTCCAGGACAGAGACTTGGGCTGGTTTCGGAGCAGGTTGGTGAGTGGATGGACGATGGAGCTGTAATTCTTGATAAAACGGCTGTAGAAGTTCACGAAACCAAGGAAGCGTTGGAGTTCTTTGATGGTAGATGGAGTGGGCCAGGACTTGATGGCTTCCACCTTCCCCTCATCTATCCGGATACCACTGTGATCGATGATGTAACCTAGGAAGTGTACAGATGGTTGATGGAATGAGCATTTTTCAGCCTTTAGGAAGAGGTGGAACTGTCTCAGGCGTTGGAGGACCTCCGCAACATGGTGGCGATGTTCGGCCAGGCTCTGGAGTATATGAAGATGTCGTCTATGTAGACCAGGACAAACTTGTGAAGGAACTCCTGGAGCACCTCATGGATGAAATCCTGGAATACGAGGGGGGTGTTGACCAGGCCATACGGCATAACAAGATATTCATAGTGGCCGGTGGGTCTTCCACTCGTCCCCCTCGCATATCCCCTGGCTCACCCGGAAGCAGATCGATGGCACAGTCCCATGGCAATACACCAATCCGCAGTTGGAGGAGCCCACACAGCGACTGACTCTCCTTCGACTCAGGGGTTTGCCCGTGATTGAGTGGATCTGGTAGATGGCCGGAGATGGCGAGGTCTTGAGCTTGAGTTGTCGACAGAGGGTGCCGGAGATGAAGTTTCCTGCTGACCCTGAATCGAGGAGCGCCACCACTGGAATAGATACATCAGCAGCAGTAAGGTTTACAACAGTAGTGAGTGGTTTCATCTTTTTAATGGAGGGAATGATGGCACTCACCATAGAAATATGCAGATATGATATGCCCAGGAGCACCACAATATAGACACAGATTCAGGGTCAGCCTTTGTTGACGTTCAGTAGAAGAAAGTCTTGAATGCTCTATTTGCATGGGTTCGCTGGCTGGTTCTGGAGGACTGACGGGTTCGGACCGACGGAGGAGGGTGGTTGAACAGTGGCTGGCCCTGGTGTTCTTCGATACACGACTGCATACGAGAGCTGAAGCGGATGGATAGCTGGATGAAGTGCTCGAGGCCGATGGTATCCTCGTATGCTCGTATGTAGACCTTGCTGGTAGGAGGTGATGAGAGCTCGTTCATTCCATCCACTAGATGCCGCCAGCGTTCTGAATTGCAAAGCAAATTCATTCACAGACATGGAACCTTGCTTTAATTTATAAAGTTTCTCACCAATGGAGGAGTCAGCGAGTGGTTTGCCGAAAACGTCCCGGAAGTGGTTGACGAAGGAGTCATAGGATTGAACAGCAGGTCCTTTCTGTGACCAAAGGGAGTCTGCCAATTGCAACGCTTTGCCCTGGAGTTGAGAAATAATGAACGCTATTTTAGAGGTGTCGTTGGGATAGAGGTGCAGTTGCATCTCCAGGTCCAGCACACATTGCAGGAGGAAACCGCTGCAATCCTCCGCCGATACTGAGTAAGGCGCTGGTCTGGCCATGGGACTGGCGTGAACGGCAGGTGAAGGAACACTCACACACAGAAGGAATTCACACGAGGAGAACTGGAGACGCTGGAGACAGATAAGTATATCACAGGGAGTCCTTGAGGTAAGCATACAGGTAAGTCTTGATGCAAACGAGACCGGATGAAGAGTGTGTGTGAGTGTGGGTCCTTTGTAGTGCTGGTGATTGCCGTGCTGATGAAGTGCAGGTGGCCAGAGGTGGAGATTCCAGGGGTCAGAAAGTAAAAGTCCTGCCATATTTTCATTCCACCCACTGAAGCATTAATGAGATAAATAAGTGATTAATTGAGTGATGATTGAGCATTATTGAAGACACCTGATGATAACAAGCAGAATCACCAAAGGAGAAAATCACAATTTTTAAGTTACCATCATCGAGGTCAGGGTTTGTTTTAGTTGAGCTCTTGATCCTTGACTTTTTAGTATTAGATTTTGTTTGGGCAGTTTTAACTGCATTAAAACCAAACAGACAAGCAAAGTTAAAAGATGGTCACGTGTTGTTAATTATGTTTTTACATAATCATTATTTGATCTGAATCACTGAACTCATTTAGAGCCCAATCTCTGAGTTAGTTTTACATTATTGATTACAGCAGCACTGTGATTCTACAGCACAAGATCAGCTTTTACAATACTTTTTTTTTTTTTTTTTTTTTTTTTAAGAGTTTGATTTTAAAAAAAAAAAGCAGAGCTCATTTAAACACACAAACATCAAGAATTATCCTGTGAATCTCAACAGTGGTGGCCATCATAAAGCATGTTGCAGTGCATTCTGGGAGCCACCAATCAAAATTCATCCATGGCTCCCATCATGCATTGCTGCATGAATAAATTATGAGCTTAATTGTCTTAGTAATTTTCTTTATTCTCACTATTAAAATTTTGCTGTTTTTCTGTGACTGTTTAGTAGCTTGTTTTCTAATGTTCAGAGTTGATCTGTTGATCAGAATATGTTGCTTGTCACCGTTGTTGAGATTCACAGGCTGATACTTGATGTTTGTGTGTGCCTAAAAGATTTTTTTTTTTTTTGTGATAAGGGCAACTTTTTAAAAAAAAAATTCTGTATTGTATAAGCTGATCTTCTGCAGAATCACAGTGCTGCTGTAATCAATAATGTAAAACTAACTCAGAGATTGGGCTCTAAATGAGTTCAGTGATTCAGATCAAATAATGTTTATATGAAAACATAACCAACAACACCTGATCATCTTTTAACTTTGCTTGTCTGTTTGGTTTTAATGCAGTTAAAACAGCCCAAACAAAATCTAATACTAAAAAGGCAAGGATCAAGAGCTCAACTAAAACAAACCCTGACCTCGATGATGGTTACTTAAAAATTGTGATTTTCTCCTTTGGTGATTCTGCTTGTTATCATCAGGTGTCTTCAATAATGCTCAATCATCACTCAATTAATCACTTATTTATCTCATTAATGCTTCAGTGGGTGGAATAAAAATATGGCAGGACTTTTACTTTCTGACCCCTGGAATCTCCACCTCTGCAGGTGGCTGTGATTAGTACTCGGGTGATTGAGTGCGCTGTGGTTGGTGGATGGTGGAACCTGGCGTGTCTGTGACACAAATAGGCCTGCTCATAATGCACATATGATCAGGATTAGGGCTGCACGATTAATCGCATGGGATTGTCACACGCATTTCGTCAGTAAAGCCGGTTCCCTGATTACCGTTAAATTGCCATCACCTGCTTTCAAATGGAGCGGCAATTAATAGACAGAACCATAGATCACTGACAAGCCACACAATATCACGTTCATTATCGAAGGCGATTCATCTGCGATATGAACGTGATATTGCGTGGCTTGTCAGTGAAAAATATATTATTAGTAAATTATTAATAATAAATAATATATATTTTTAATAATTTACTTGATTTTATGTCTCAAATCCCAGTCAATTATTCACTGCAGAAAGTGAAACTAAAAACTCAGCGATGAGAGCTCTTAATTCAGAGCTACAGAACAAGGGAACGTCAAAGTCCAGAATGGCGTCTGATAAGTTGATCCACTTCGTCTCGCGGCACAACCCTAATAGAATGTTGTTATAAGAACGTCCAGTTTTCTTGACGTTTCAGTAACGTTTTTATAAGTTATAACGTTCAAACGTTCTTTCAACTTAATTTTGATCTAAAATTCAACATTCTAGGAACGTTGATTTGTAACGTTCTAAGAACATGAACATTTTCAGTTTCCTTAATGTTAGTAGAACATTATTTAAAGGTTGGTATGATGCTCAGGAACAGCTTTTTCCCTACAGCTGTCTCCTTACTGAACTCTGTCCTCTGACCCCCCTCACCCCTCCTCATCACTACATCTGATTTACAAACAAGCAAAAGAAAACAGTAAACTTGTTATTACTTGCACTGCTGTCTGTTCATCTAGAATACCGAGTAATCCATTTGCACATTTTGAAATATTTTTCAATGCACTTTTGCTGTCCATTACACTAGTGTAAATGATGTTCTATGTTCATAGTTTCTGCTTATAGTGTACATACACTTATACATAATCCATCTGTATAGTATGTTCATACACTCTTAAAACAGATGTGTTAAAAACAACACAACCTGTGTTATATTTTAACACATCTGTGTGTCTAGTTAAGGACAACACATTTTGTGTTAATTTTAATTCAACCAGTGTGTTATTTTTTCTTAATACAGGCAGAAAATATTTAACACACTAATGTGTGTGTGAGAGAGAGAGAGAAACGACACTGTGTCCAACACAACATGTGTTAACTATCATCCAATCACATCGCTGCTACGTCACTCCGCAAGCCGTTAAGCAAGTTTGTGCCTCTTTCTTCATTGGCGGATGATTTAACACACGGGTGTGTTCAGATATAACACAGGTTGTGTTAAAAACAACACAACCTGTGTTATATCTTAACACACCGTGTGTCTAGTTAAGGACAATTTTGTTTTACTTTTTTTTAACTCAACCAGTGTGTTATTCTTCTTAACACAGGCAGTGTTAAAATATTTAACACACTAATGTGTCATAAATCACACAATTTGTGTCATAGATGTGCTATTTTTGACCAGTTAAAATGAATACAATACACACTCTTAGAAAGGATGTGTTAAAACTGACTCAAAATGTGTTAAATTCTTACACATCAGTGTGTGAGTTTAGGGACGACGCTTGTTGTGTTAATTCTGACACATTCACTGAGTCAATGATTTTAACACAGTAAATGTGTCAGGAAGGTGATCTGCTGTTAACAAGCAGAATCAAAGGAGAAAATCACAATTTTTAAGCCACCATCATGGAGATCAGTGTTTGCTTTAGTTGGGCTCTTGAACCTTGACTTTTTAATATTAGATTTTGTTTGGGCTGTTGTAACAGCTAGTCAAGCAAACAGAAAAGATGATCAGGTGGTGTTGGTTATGTTTTCACATAATCATTATTTGTCCTGAATCACTTCATTTAGATTTTAAATCATTTAGAGCCCAATCTCTGAGTTAGGTTGACATTATTGATTACAGCAGAACTGTGATTCTACAGCAGAAGATCAGCTTTATCAATATAATCTGAAGAATTTCTTAAAAGTTGTTCTGATTTAAAAAAAAAAAAAAACTCTTTCATTTCAAGACACAAACATCAAGAATCAGTCTGTGAATCTCAACAGTGGTGAGAATAATAAGCATGTTGCAATGCATTCTGGGTGCCACCAATCAAATTCATCAATGGCTCCCATCATGCATTGCTGCATGAATAAATTATGAGCTGAATTGTCTTAGTAATTTCCTTATTCTCACTATTTTTTTTTCTTTCTCTGTTTTATGTGACTTTTTAGTAGCTTCTTTTCTAATGTTTCTAAATCAGAATATGTTGCCTGTCACCACTGTTGAGATTCACAGGCTGATTCTTGATGTCTGTGTGTGCCTGAAAGCAAGGTTTTTTTATCAGAACAACTTTTAAGAAATACCTTTGAATTATGTAGAAAAGGCTGATCTTCTGCTATAATCAATAATGTAAATCTAGCTCAGAGATTGGGCTCTAAATGAGCTCAGACAAATAATAATTATGTGAAAACATAACAAACACCACCTGATCATCTTTTCTCTTTGCTTGTCTGTCTGTATAACTCAGTTACAGCAGCCCAAACAAAATCTAATATTAAAGCCAAGGTTCAAGAGCTCAACTAAAGCAAACACTCATCTCCATGATGGTAACTTAAAATTGTGATTTTCTCCTTTGATTCTGCTTGTTAACAGCAGATCACCTTCCTGACACATTTAATGTGTTAAATCATAACACAATGAATGTGTCAAAGAACACAAGTCATCCACCGATGAAGAAAGAGCACAAACTTGCTTAACGGCTTGCGGAGTGACGTAGCAGCAATGTGATTGGATGATAGTTTAACACATGTTGTGTTGGACAGTTGTTTCTCTCTCTTTCTCTCTCTCTCTCTCTTTCTACATGATCAACTTAAATTGACACAAAATGTGTTAAAATAGCCATAACACAAAAATGTGTTATTAATTAACACATCCTTTTTGAGAGTGAACTTTTATTGATGTATTATCATGTGTAAGCGTAGATTTAAGAATCGCATTATGTAGCTAATGCTGTATTATGATTTTTAAATGGTTTTAATAAACCATGCATCCTTAGAAAACTGTCTAATGTGGTTCATGGATGTGCGTCCATGGAATGCTTCTCTTCTGGTATTGACAGCCCAACAGCACAATAAAATAATTGAAATTATAATATGACATAAATTTCATTAGTATCAAATCAGGCAGAAGTGTTGATGGTGGTCAAACTATTAATGCAGCGTTAAATGTATAAATAACCCTTAAATAGCCCAAACTTTCAGGTTTGTGAACATAGGCTAGCCTACCTGAAAGAGATGCACGGGATGGATCCATCTAGGGCTTTTTTCTTTTTCGCTTCTCATCGCCAGACAGCAGTTGCATTTTCGCGGGAATAGTTGTCACAAGTTTTCAGCCAGCAGCAAACTCGAGGTGAACTCTGAACTCGACAAAGCCGACCTGATATAGTATTATTTTTAGTTTTTTATTCAGTAAAATTTGTTTGACATGGAAGCTGTGCGCAAACAGGAACATATATTCATTATTAAAAAAAAAGCACCCCAGAAAAAAAGGGCACTTTCTCTCGAGGAAGAAAAAGGGCAGGGCTCAAGCCCCTTTTTGTCTATGTGTGAGTGCCTGGACACAACAACTGCCAAACTCTTTGTAACGTACAGGCCATTTGCACATGCTTACATACTGTTTTCAAAACGTTAAACTTATGTTCAAACAATAACATAATACAAAACTGAATAAGACAGCAATTTGCTACATTCCTACAATAATATTTTACAGTTTTTTTCAGTTGCTAACAAGCATTGTTCAATACCGAAACCACATTTTCAAAACTCTTCACACAGTCAGCGAAACAGAAGTCAATGCAGACCAAAACTGTGAAACCATTTGCATTGCTTCAGACAAAATGGCATTCAGTGACCACACTTTTCAAAACTTTTTTCCCATTCGTACTCCACACATGCAAATACTGTATTTTCACACATTTTTCTAATGCACAACACTGCATCAAATTATTAAAACACATTCAAAACAGAATGTGGCCAATATGCAGTATTATTAAAATAGTCTCAATTTTATAGCCAAAAATTAAAAAAATAATCATTACAAGCTAATTGCAATTTTAGCTGAAATTCCACCCCTCTCCAGTGCAGAGAGAGAGCACAGAAACCATCACTGTAATTCACTGTAATGAACGGCACATGCTGTTACAGTAATGTGTAGAATGCGTTTATTTTATTTTTTTATTATCATTGCAGCCCTGGATTTTTTTTCCCCTCTTTTTTCACCTTTTGGTTATATTGTTCAAGTACTATATTCATATAAAAATGAATTTTGATTAATTTTCTGATTCATTCGAGTTACAAATGCTTTCAGTAAAGTGAAACTTGTGTTACAGTATCTATATGAAAACTGATTTATGTGGAAAATCATTGAAATTTAAAAAAAAGAAATTTCATCAATTATGTAATGCTTCCTGTGTTATTGTGTTTAGGTCCGTGTTTTGTTGAATGAAGTGTGTTTTTTCTGAATGAGTGTTTATGTTGGCTGAGTGTTTTGTTAGTGAGATGACTGTTTGCCAACATTCATGCTGCTAATGCTGACTGTGTGAAGTTTTGAAAATTGGTTTCGTATTGAACCAATGCTTGTGTAGCACTGAACAAAACTGTAATGAAATAATTTTAAATCTTAAATTACATGCTATAAAAACATTGAATTGTATCTGTATCATGGATTGTGTGTATACAATTCTTGTATTTTTGGAATTATAAAAAAAAAAAATAATAAACGACATAAAATATTGACGAATTCTGCATCATGTCTGATTCATTTCAGTACATATATTGCAGTGAATTTATAACAGAATGTGCCTTGTTTTACACAAGTACCGTTGTATAATCTACATTTGTAGTGTTTTTTAGGTCTTCTTTTGTGGTGACAAAGTGTGTTTGTCGGCTGTCAACCTTTGCTAGTGTCTGGAAGAATGAGTTGATTTTTGAGACCTGATAAAGTGGTTTTTGGATAGTTGGAGTGCATTTTGAATGTGAAAGACCGCTTTTGCCAAGCTGAAAGTTGGTTAGAGAACTGTGAGAAGAGTTTGCAAAAGTGACCTAAGTATTGAGAAATGTGTCCTAGCGTCTGTAAAAAACTGTAAAGCTATAAAAACATTGAATGTATCTGTATCAATGGATGGTGTTTATACAAATCTTGTATTTTGGAATTACTCATGCAAAAAAAAAAATAAATAAACGACGTAAAATGTAAGACGAATCTGCATCATTCTGATTTATTTCCAGTAACATATATTCAGTGATTATAAACAAAATGTGTCCTTGTTTTACACATAAACGTTGTATAATGCTACATGTTGTTAGTGTTTCTTTAGGTCAATCTTTTTGGGTGACAAAGTGTGTTTGTCGGCTGTCAACCTTTGCTAGTGCCTCTGGAAACTGAGTTTATTTGAGACCTGAATAAAGTGTTTTGGTAGTTGTAGTTCATTTTGAATGTGAAATGAACTGCTTTGCCAAGCTGAAATTTGGTTAGGATGGTGTGAAGAGTTTTGCAAAAGTGACCTAAGTATTGAGAAATGTGTCCTAGCGTCTGTAAAAAACTGTAATTTCCCAAATGTCCTCTTTGTAACGTTCCCGCACGACCCTAAAATAACCAAAATAGAACGTCCCCCTAAAGTCATGTAAGGAACCTTGAACTGCAGCACTTCCATTACCAAAAGAGGACATTTTAGGAACGTCCCTATTGTTCTGTAAAGGTTCGGAATTTTCGTCATCTTTAGAGAACTTTTAAGGAATGTTGCGCAAGGTCCTGAGAACATCACCTTCTACGTGGGTTGTAACTGGTACGTCGTGTGTACCCTGGGAAGGATTTACGTACAGGTATGATTTTCATTCTATTCATCAGGACCAGCATCCATTTGTTCAGGCTAGTATTATTGTTTACTTACCATGGTTACTAGTTTTTGTAACCTTAACCCTAAATACCACTTTATTTTCACTATTTTTGTGCTAATTTCTATATTTATAATGACTGTGATGGCTCATACCAACTTCTAACTTTACTGTGATGGACTGCTATTTAATATCCTCTCATTACACTGTTTATTTATTAGTTATATTCCTACATTTTACATGTAACTAAATTGGGACAGTGTGTCAACCATTTGAGGAATAAATTTGGCCGGCTTAATAAGAAATGTGAAAATGTGCACAGCCAAACCAGTTTGAAAACCAATGGTATCTGGATTCTTCTAAAGTGGACATATCAATAAGACTTTACTTTTCTATAGAACTGTTTGTCTAGATTTTACAGTGTATGTTAAAGAGGTCTGCACTAGCGATGGAACTGGACTGTGATTCTTTAAATTCACCATGACAACGCAACCACACGTCACATAACAACTGAATCCTTACAACATGTTCTGTTTGTGGGGTCTGATGGATTTCTCTCTAAACGCACTCATTTACCATAAAGATAGTGTGCAGGGTCACAACACTTTAATATTTTGTATTACAGACAATTCTAGAAAAGTGACAATTTCACAACTACACACATATTCATTTTAGTTTATCTTTCACAACCTGCAAAGGGATTGTTGAAATGAATTAGGAAACACTGACACCTAGGGGCCATGTGAGTATACTGCTGTCTGAAAATGTTCACTAATTTACCAACAGTTTATCCTTCATACATCATACTTTATGAGGGGAAAAGTAAACATTAACCATCATAATAACTTATGTTTTCATCGATATAGGCCTATGCTAATTCAATAAATATTATTCATTGTATTATCGTCATCCTTAAAAGAGTACAACAAAAACTCCCAACAGGAATAAAACATTTTAACAAGTGTGCATCATTGTATTCATTATTTTGTGCTCAGACAAAATATTGCAATGATTCAGACAACCGTTAAGATCAGATGAATTAGCATGTGACCTACAGGTGATATACAGATATTTTGGATTCATTCACTAAATCATCATGTATTTTGTGTACAGTCTTGTTATGAAAGCAAACACTTGGCCTTGAGTAGAGTTAAAGAGTTAATTATCCAAAAATGAAAATTCTGTCATCATTTACTCACCCTCATGTCGTTCCAAACCTGTAAGACTTTCGTTCATCTAACCTACATACTGCTATTTTAGCTCATGGTTTGACTCATTTTCTAAAGTTATTTTCTGAGCCAATCACCAGAGATGAGTTGCAAGAAAATGGCGTCATGTCAACACTGATTGGCTCATAACACCACAGGACACAATTCAGCATAGCATATATACATACTACATTTAAATGGCAGACAAATTACAAAATTCTGTTTTTGCAGAGGGCAAAGTTATTTCAGAGTTTTAAGTCTCCTTTCCTTGCTATCTCCAAATAATTTTCACAATTAGAACGTGTAACCCTTGTTCCCTGAGAAGGGAACAAGATGCTGCTTCAGAAACGACTGATTCTCAGGCACTCAGGAGTGTGGCAAAGGGACGCAGCATCTCGTTTTCTTCTCAGGGAACAAGGGTTACAGTCATAAACTGAGACGTTCCCTTTCGAGGGAACTTGCGCTGCATCGGAACATCACTTTGGGGAATGAAATTCCCACTGCGCCACACCAACTAGAGTCTACCTTGGTGTGAAGCTTGTCAAAGCACAACTCAGGACAAGATGACTTGAGAACCCAGCATGGATGGAAGATCCAAGCTGTAATATCTTATGAAAGTGTGCGGGAGGCCCAGCCAGCTGCATCACAGATCTCTTGAAGGGAAGCCCCTGATAACAGGGCCTTGAAGAATGCCACTCCGCTAGTCGGGTGGGCAAATTGCACGCCTCATATGCTTAACCCTCTGGAGTCTGAGGCTGATTTGGGGCCTGGAGAAGTTTTGACATGCCCTGACATTTGTGCTTTTTTCATTTGTTCATAAACACATTAATGACACAAGTGTCATTACACTGTATTCAACACAAACTAGGCTACCATAATATGTGAGGAACATGTATGTACATGTTTGTGTTTTTGAAGGAATAATGTTTATGCGTGGTTATTGAAAAAACAAAAAACTTAAGTCACTGAAATAAGGCCAAAAATATATTAAATCTGTGTTCATAACTTCTGGGTATTGGAGATTGTAGACTTGAGTTTTTGCTTCAGAATTATGTAAAAATTAGCTGCCTACTCTTTCATATAAAACAATATATGATTTAGTTTTTGTAAGTCACTTTTTGTCAAGAAACACAGTATGCGTGGAGGCGTGAATGATCATGAATAATGGGCCATTTACACCTGAGAAGACAAAAGAATCAAATAATAATGACCTGAAATGACTTGCATATTAATGAGCCTTTCAGTCAGGTAGGGTGTGAAAAACCCTCTGTAATCATGTCTCAGCTCAATTTAAAATATGGTATTCTATTATATTCTTTAAAATATAATGTATTTCTGTGATGCAAAGTGTCTGAACAATTATGTTACCTCTGCGCATTTCATATAGGCTTTTAGCTTAAAGCACATTTGGAGAAATATTGATGGATTCTTATATGTTTGTCAAATTTCTATACAGAGGAGTAATATTTATTCTATATATCATCACTATGAGTGCTGGATACAATTCATACTTGCAGCCGGAGGGCGCTCTGTGCACCTTTAGGCCACAAATCCATATAAAGAAGAGAAGAACCAGGAACTAACTGCATGTCTTCTAGAGTTCGCTAACCATGCTTTACAACAACGCTTTAACATCCAGATAAACACTTTTCAAGACAATAAATACACGATTGAGACGATGTATGCATGTATTGACTGAATTTGCGTCTGAATAGCGCTGGCTCCGTGGGCGTGGCCGCATTAGCGGATAATGAGCTGAATCACAGACTTCTGAAATGGCTCTCTTTTCATACAGATTACATAAACACAGAATGTTTGTTTTCGATTTGACTTACACGATTTAAAACCTGACATTTCAACGTTTCTTTAGACATAAGTTTAATTTTTTTGTCGTTCGTATTCACTAAGTTACAGTTCATTTTCTGAGAACTATCAGATTGGACTTTGTTCAGAGGGAGACGAGAGATCACGCATCATGTTAGTTTTCTTTATTTTACAAAAAGCACAGCATTTTGTTTTTACTCTGAGTGTACACAAATAAAATAAGATATTCAACAGATTAAAATGGTGTATAACTCTTAATTGTATGTGCAACATTGACGGAGTATTTGAGTCTCTTTCACACACTGGTAAGAAAAAACGCGGTGGTATCGCCGTTTACCTCAGACCTCAGAGTTTAAGACATAGCCTCCACAATGTTTAGAGGCAGAGGAACCTTCTTAAGTGACCCAAAGTACACAAGTAGCTGGTCTGATTTCCTCCAACCTGAAGACCTATACGTATGTAGGCCTCCAAGGCTCTAACAGGGCATAATAAATGTAGCTTCTCATGATCACCGGACACATGTGGTGGAGGATGAAAAGCCTGCAGAATAAAAGAATATGCCACAATTCAATGGCACCTTGGGCACGTAGCCCGGCCTAGGGTGGAGAATGGTCTTGACCCTCCCAGGAGGCTAGTGGGAGCAATGGAAAGAGCCTGCAGGTCCCCAACTCTTTTAAGGGATGTAATAGCCAGCAGGAAGGCCATTTTGAAAGAGAGAAACTTCTCCGTCACCTTGTCAATGGGTTCGAAGGGTGCCAGGGATAACCCTTCAAGAACCACTGCCAAGTCCCAAACAGGAACCCTGACTTGGACAACAGGCCTCCGAGCACCACAAAGGAAACAAATAATAAATGGGTGGAGGAACTCCAGCACTGAAGCAACTGGGTCCAACTGTCGTTCTCTGCACCATAAAGCAAACACATTCCACTTTAGGGCATAAAGTTTCCTCGTGGAGGGAGCTCTAAAGTTTATAATGGTCTCAACACTGCAGAGGTCTCATGTACAGCAGGCCAAAAGGTATTACGTTGGACGCTGCTGCCAGAAGCCCCAGCTCTCTCTCTGAAAGTGTTTGACTGTGATGGCTTGGGCTAGCTTGATGTTGGTGACTGTAGTCAAGATGGTCTCTATACGAGCAGGAGAAAACTGTGCTGCATCATAACACAGTCCAATGTCACCCCCTGGAATGTAGTTCTCTACTGGGGAGACAGTGAGCCATTCTTGACGTCTAATCTCAACCCCATGCACCATATATGGTGAAGAACGACATCTCAAATGTCGAACTGCCATCTCCTCCAACTGAGCTAGAAATTGCTAGTAAATTGTGGCACTCTATGTGTTTAGCAAAAATGTCTTGAATGAAGAACATTTGGTGCTGGATAAAAATATTAAGAGTAGGATCATTATCATAAATGCCCATGAGTGCGTGTGGTGTGTAGACTACTACAGCCCTGGTGTTTGGAAGCACCGCTCATTTTAAACTGTCCAGATGAAAGCGGAACTGTGGTGACCCCTGATGCACACTGAAACATTAGAAAAATACTTTTTTAATAATTTGGATACAATGAAATGTTTAATGTCTTTTGTCTTTATTGTGTGATAGACATCAGTCATGTGGCCAGACAACAAGATCTATAAACCATAATGAAATGCAAAGCAATTTTATCAGAGATAAATTGAGACAGAGAAATATTCCTAACATCAACTCACTAAAGTATATATGTATTTGGAACTGTAACTGAGCGTGCAATAACAGTTGTAAAGATTACAAAGCATTACAAAAATGGCAATATAAGCTGCATGCATTAATATGTGTATGCCTTATAAAGAGCGTTTAAAGTGTGAAAGAAGCATCAAATCTCTGTCTGTCACGCAGTGATGGCGGCTTTGGCCGAGCCCTGAGGATTGATCTTCTTCAGCTTCTCCATGATAGACTTGTACTGATTATTCCTTTCATCCTGTGAGAGTGAAGACGGGTTGACCTCCAGGAATTTATATGCGTCCTTAGACTGAAGGCTGAAGATGCCCTGTGCTCTCTGACAGCACACACCAAATCTCTTCCAGTACTGAAAGATTAAATCAAACCAGCATTAGTCACAACAACACATTTACTGTAATACAGTGACATAAAATCATGTTGGCCGAAATCACTCACTATTCCCTACATCTGTAAAAGTCATGGCAACAAGTCATGGCAAACTAATTTTTTCCATTTAACTTGAAATAATTTAACCAATGTCAATGTAAATAGTGATCTGCATGAATAAATTATTTATATTAACAGTGCAATATTCCATAAAAAAAAAAAAAAAAAAAAAAAACAAGAATCGTTGATTTCATGGTGACTTTAAAGGGTTAAAATTAAAATTCTGTCATTAATTGTAATTAATTCTGTCATTAATCACGTCGCTTCAAAAAAATTGAGGTTAAAGCACTGGAGTCATGTGGATTACTTGAAAGTGCTCATTGCATAGACTGTCTATGGAGGAACATAAATCTCTCAGATTTCATCAAAAATATCTTAATTTGTGTTTTTAGGGTGAGTAACGACATGAGGGTTAGTAACTTAAGTTTTAAGTTAAATTTGGTGGAAATTTTTTCACTACATGGAGAAGGAGTGAATGAAAATGTGGTCACTGATGTCACATATACTGTATGTAACTTATCTTGGAAATCATAATATTTACATTTTAACAATATGTGCTTTGTTAGCTTTGTGGTTTCATTGACAGTTGTAAGATGAATAAATACATGTACAAGTGATTAGACACTCATGTCTATGTTTGAGTTTACAATGTTCTCCGCTTTGGATTCTGGAAAATATAGCGTCAGTTGTACACTATTAATCAGAGTGCATTATGGGTAGACAAAAACTACATAGGGAATAAAATTTAGAACTCAGAATATTAATGAAAGGCATAATCAACTTTCACCAGAAACATTTGCTCAGCATCTAACTAACCTTTCCTGCTATTTCGATGGAGTTCAGGAACTCATCCTTCATGTCACACATTGTAATCAGATCCTCCCCAACAAAGGTCTTCTCTTTCAGTGTGTCCAGCGTAACACCCACTTTCTCCCAGAACTTTTTAAGATCAACCAGAATTTGTCGGATTTGATCAAGACACCTCTGGACTTCCTTCAGATGGACAGGACTGGGTATCGCACCTAGACAGACAACATACAACAGATTCTGATTTATGAGAGATCATTGGGAGCCTTCAGGCTGTGATGAACATGTAAACAGCATGATAATTTAAAAGCACAGAGAGACTCTCACCCAGTAGTATTTTGGAATTGGCCAACTTCAGCTGAAGATCAGTCAGTTGGATTTTGATGTTCCACTCTTTGGTTCGCAGACTGTTCTTTTCAGAGTTGAGATTGGACAGCTCGGATTGTTTAGCAGCAATGCCAGGCATGTTCGAAGCATCTTGGTGGCATGCAAAAAATGGAACAAAAGCTCTGAGAAACCAGGCACATTGTTTTTGTTGTTCATATTGTCTGACTTGATTCTGTAGTTCGTTGTTTTTGTCTTGATATCTTCTCTCAATTTGCTCCATATTTGTGACATTGTTTCTCAGCTCCTTTTCAAGATTGGCCACAGCATCCTCCAGACCCTTCACACCTCATCAGTTTGTTTCGTTATTTTATCTTCGGTCTCTTTCTGTTCTTGATACACATCACTGGTGCATGTTTTCACATTTCGGGTTTGTTGGTCATACCTGAAAAATAGGGTGCATGTACAGTGATATGATCCGCCGGTTTCACATGACAACAACAGGCCCCACCCACCGGGTGGGATTTATTTAAATGAGGTATATCTCTGAGGAGAATCTCAAAACTACAATGTTGGCTTTTAATGAACTGTGCACTTCTGTAGTTTCTATCACAACACTCTCCAACAGCGGAATGCTACTTTTAATTCTTTTAAGTCTAATTCCTAGTCAAAATACAAAATCATAGTTTTATATATCATTTGTGATTGCATTTTCTAAAGATATGGCCAGACGAGCAGTCAACCAATAACATTAGAGCGACAGCACTAGGAACGCCCACAAGCATCTTCACAGTAGAGAGACTAGCAACATACAGTAACAAAGTCGCTGTAAAATGCAAAACTACATCGGTGCTTTTACCTCTTCACAATGTCATCCACGGCTCTGATGATGTCATTGATCCATTTTCTGGCTTTCTCCAGGTATTGTACAGCCAGAGTGGATTTATTCTTCAGAACAGCATTCTTCAGCATCGGGAACAGCGAAGAGACCAGGTTGGAACTCGTGCCAACACACTACGAGAAAACAAATTAACCACAAGGATAAGTTTAAAAGAACTGTAAAAAACAATGGCCCAGTGCACTAATATCTATGGAAGCTTGCTTTTTTTTTTTTTTTTTTTTAGAAATTGTGAGTTTAAATCTCACAAGTCTGTTTTTTTTTTTTTTTCTCAAATTTTAATACCTGACTGCATACACAAGGAATTTTAAGGGAAAAAAGCCGCAATCACCTTTTTAAGTTTTTTTTATTATTATTTCAGTCAATTACGAAAGAATAAACATTAGTTCACAATAGAAGCATCTAAACTGGATTTGTTTTAGTTTTTTTAACATAATACTGGCATGTCAAAATTAACAGCATGGCTTTAAAATGACATAAGGGCAGGTAAATAAAGACAGACATTTTACAATATGTAAAGCAGAACATGATGAATTAGTCTCACCTTCAGCAGAACAGCCTCAGAGGTTCCGAACAGCATTTGTGTTTCAATAGCTTGGTCTCTGATCATACGCTCCAGCTTTGGGAAGCCTCCCAGACACAAGAATGACAGATTATAGAGGAGAGCCGTTCGCTCCGCAGACGGAAGAAGCTCCTGGATGAACTCTGGACTCCATGTGGATTCACTGATGGCAAACTGAGAATCATCTGATGAGATACAAACCAAACATTAGTGATGTTCAACTACCTCAGGTTCAATCATGAGTGAAATGTATCATTTATTTTTATGTGCCAGCCTTGGTTACTCTCAGTGTTTCTTGTTGAAATAACATTAAAGAGGTGTGTGAACTCATAAGTATGATGTCAGACACTTTAATATGCTCTGGCCCCCTCCCTTTTCGCCGAGGTGATGACATATATGTAAGAAGCCAGGCATTGGATCAGAACCGGCAACTAAAAGAAGCTAGACTGTAGTGACAAAGTTTGAGGATGAGTAAAATGTGCCCCTCAATGAAACTGGTTGGTTTAAAACCAGCAATATAATTTTCATGCAGGTAGCAGTAGCAGCTAGTGGAAGTTCAGTGCAGCTGGACAAACTTTCAATCAGAGGTAGATGGCACTAAATCAACTGTTGATACCATTCTCTTACTTCATAACTCATACTGAGAAAAATATATTTTGTATAAAGTTTTTCACACTTTTGAGCAATCTTTTTTTGAAGGAATTTATGTCACTGTTACACCGGTTCACCCAGAAAAGTTTCATAATTGGTAGTGCATGTTTTTTTTTTCTTTTTCTCTTTTTTCTCCAGTGTGCTAACTGCTGATATGGCTGTTGTGCCTTAAAGGTTAGTTCACCCAAAATTATATACAATGAATACAATGCTGAAAAAGTCGTAGTTTTTGTTATTTTTGACCAAAATGTATTTTCAATGCTTCAAAAACTTCTAACTAACCCACTGATGTCACATGGACTACTTTGATGATGTTTTATTACCTTTCTGGACATGGACAGTCTACCGTACACTCTCAAAAAGGATGTGTTAATTAATTTTTTGTGTTATGGCTATTTTAACACATTTTTGTGTCAATTTAAGTTGATCATGTGTAGAAAGAGAGAGAGAGAGAGAAAGAGAGAAACAACACTGTCCAACACAACATGTGTTAAACTATCATCCAATCACATTGCTGCTACGTCACTCCGCAAGCCGTTAAGCAAGTTTGTGCCTCTTTCTTCATCGGTGGATGACTTGTGTTCATTTTGACACATTCATTGTGTTATGATTTTAACACATTAAATGTGTCAGGAAGGTGATCTGCTGTTACAAGCAGAATCAAAGGAGAAAATCACAATTTAAGTTACCATCATGGAGATGAGTGTTTGCTTTAGTTGAGCTCTTGACCCTTGACTTTTTAATTTTAGATTTTGTTTGGGCTGTTGTAACTGAGTTATAACAGACAGACAAGCAAAGAGAAAAGATGATCAGGTTGTGTTTGCTATGTTTTCACATAATTATTATTTGTCTTGAGCTCATTTAGAGCCCAATCTCTGAGCTAGATTTACATTATTGATTATAGCAGAAGATCAGCCTTTTCTACATAATTCAAAGGTATTTCTTAAAAAAGTTGTTCTGATCTGCAACATGCTTTATTATTCTCACCACTGTTGAGATTCACAGACTGATTCTTGATGTTTGTGTCTTGAAATGAAAGAGTTTTTTTTTTTTTTAAATCAGAACAACTTTTAAGAAATTCTTCAGATTATATTGATAAAGCTGATCTTCTGCTGTAGAATCACAGTTCTGCTGTAATCAATAATGTCAACCTAACTCAGAGATTGGGCTCTAAATGATTTAAAATCTAAATGAAGTGATTCAGGACAAATAATGATTATGTGAAAACATAACCAACACCACCTGATCATCTTTTCTGTTTGCTTGACTAGCTGTTACAACAGCCCAAACAAAATCTAATATTAAAAAGTCAAGGTTCAAGAGCCCAACTAAAGCAAACACTCATCTCCATGATGGTGGCTTAAAAATTGTGATTTTCTCCTTTGATTCTGCTTGTTAACAGCAGATCACCTTCCTGACACATTTACTGTGTTAAAATCATTGACTCAGTGAATGTGTCAGAATTAACACAACAAGCGTCGTCCCTAAACTCACACACTGATATGTAAGAATTTAACACATTTTGAGTCAGTTTTAACACATCCTTTCTAAGAGTGTGTATTGTATTCATTTTAACTGGTCAAAAATAGCACATCTATGACACAAATTGTGTGATTTATGACACATTAGTGTGTTAAATATTTTAACACTGCCTGTGTTAAGAAGAATAACACACTGGTTGAGTTAAAAAAAAGTAACACATAATGTGTTGTCCTTAACTAGACACACGGATGTGTTAAGATATAACACAGGTTGTGTTGTTTTTAACACAACCTGTGTTATATCTGAACACACCCGTGTGTTAAATCATCCGCCAATGAAGAAAGAGGCACAAACTTGCTTAACGGCTTGCGGAGTGACGTAGCAGCGATGTGATTGGATGATAGTTAACACATGTTGTGTTGGACACAGTGTCGTTTCTCTCTCTCTCACACACACATTAGTGTGTTAAATATTTTCTGCCTGTATTAAGAAAAAATAACACACTGGTTGAGTTAAAATTAACACAAAATGTGTTGTCCTTAACTAGACACACAGATGTGTTAAAATATAACACAGGTTGTGTTGTTTTTAACACATCTGTTTTAAGAGTGTACATACACTTTCAATGGAGGGACAGAAAGCTCTCGGACTAAATCTAAAATATCTAAAACTGTGTTCCGAAGATGAACGGAGGTCTTACGGGTTTGGAACGACATGAGGGTGAGTCATTAATGAAATAATTTTCATTTTTGGGTGAACTAACCCTTTAATGAAACTGTATGTATTTGTTCACTGGTTGTTGCATGCAATCCTAAAATGCAGCATATTTCAAAAAGGTATTTGCTGTGAGAAACGAATTGCGGGTTCGGGTCGTGTTTGGTCTTAAAATGTAACAGTACCAGTCGAGTTGGGTTTAAAAATCCAGGCCGGGTTCGGGCTTCACAAAAATGAACCTACTTTCCTTTTAGAGTCTGATGCAAAGCTTTTTGGCAAATCTGCAGTAACTCATTCACATAACTTTAAGTGCAATGCACTTTCAGTAATATTTTGAGAATTTGAGTAGGGTGAACTTGTTTCACTTAGTAAATTTGACTGTTAGTTTTTACATTGATGGCTTCATATCACAGTATGTGTGCAGTCTGTTGCATTTAGACTATGAAAAACCTGCTGGTTTCCATTGTTGTATCTAAGATCAATTTTGAAGTCTCAAATTGCATTGACACAACATAATGTTCTGTGTGAAATCATGGAACTCAAATCACAAGCCACATTACAGCTTCTTCCAGACATTTGCTACCTTGCTGGATAAATGTTTGCAACACAGAAGTGCTATTTCAGGATAAATGAATGAGTTTGAAATGAAAAGTGTCTCACCTATGGAACTGGCCATCATTTTTTTAATGGAGTGTTGACTGGTAATGTGTCCAACTGTAATGTATCTAAAAAATATGACAGAAGATGTGATGCAAGTAGAATCAGCTTCAGGGGTGGATTTACAATCCTCTTCTCTTGTGTTATATAATCAGTATGTAATCAGATAAATAGTCTTTTTCATTTAGTACATCTATTCAGATAATGTTACTGTCTTATTTCCAAACTTTTAGTTTTTGCTAAGATCATCACAGAACCATCACTGGTTGTGATAAATTATCCTATTGTTACCTTGGACAGAAAGCATCATTGCACTGCCTTATTTGTGGATCTGCTTAAGGCGTTTGATTCAGTGGATCACAAATGGCTGCTGAACAAACTTAGGAATGCTAGTGTCAGCCCTAAGGCTGTAAATTGGTTTAAAAACTATTTTGTAGACCTAACACAGTGTTTCTATGTTGAAAAATCAGGTTTTCTTGAGATAAGTTCAGGCGTTCCTCAGGGTTCCATTTTGGGACCTGTTTTATTTTCTATTTTTACAAATGAAAAGGACATTCAAGCTAAACTTGGAAGCAGATGACTCTATTACTTATTCATATGCTCCCTATAGGCAGTGCAAAAGCTTCAGATTGCATTGTTTTTCCAAAAGTTTGCTTGCAGATGGTTAATGATGCTAGTGTTTTCAGGTCAGATGGTAAATCCATCTGGTGTTCTTGTGCCAGTATTTGGGTATAATCTTTCATTTAATGTACATATTGATAATTTTTTTTGCATGTAATATTTTAAGTTAATAAAGATTTGAAGTCAATTCTTATGTACTAGCAGTGGACTACATAATCCACATAATCAGAATTAGAAACATACAGTATCTGTTTTCTTTACTCAATCAAAAGAGTAAACGCAACTACAAGCCAATATCTTGATCAAAAGATTGAGTATAGACTTTTAAGTATACTTGTGTAATTTTAAGCATATTTCTAAGAAGTACATAAAAAGTAGACTGAAAGTACACTTTATTTTTAGTTTAAAAGAAGTATATAAAAAGCACACTTTTTTTAAGTGTAACCATGGTATTTGTAGTAAACTGTGATTTTACAAATGGTAAAAAAAAAAATGGTTACTACATTTTTGCTATAATAAAACCATAGTTAATTTTCGTAATGCTAGTTGGTTTAACCTACTTAGGATAGCCACTACAAAATATATTTAAAGTAAATTGTGAATAGAAAGTATAATACACTTACCGTATATTCTGTGTTCTTCTGAAATACTTCAGCTGTCTTGCGCTTACAGACAGCAGTATTTATGCCTCAAATCAGATATCACGTGATGATGGTGAATCAAGGATGAATTATGACTTGCCAAGGCCCTGGGGCCAGTTACCTGTAAGGGCCCCTCCCCTACACATTTTTCCATTCTTTCCCGTAACTGCGCATTCACAGTAATAGAGAAAAAAATTATGATGAAAAAAATGAAAAAATTATGATGATGAATATTCAAACCATTCTCACTCTGAGGCCTCTAACCTCTTCATATAGATTCATAACAGACTGAAAATATTTTCCAATACTTGTCTCACAAATACTGCAGCACAAAGAGTGGTTCAAATAAATCAAACGGGATGGGACAATAGTTTCATAAGAGGTTTTGAGGCCTTTGAACAGTAACAGAGCTGAGAGCCTTGTTTAAGAGGCCTTGTATATGCTATTAAACACATATATTCAAGCATAAATAAACATTTGTTTTCACTGTTGATGGGTTTTCTGAATTAATTTTTTTTTTATTATATTATTAAATATATTTTCTTTTCAGTAGTACATTGCAAATATACTTACAAAATTTATTTACCATCTTTAAATATATAAATAGTATATTTGCATCATGCTTTTACCTATTTTCACAATACGACTTTTAACACTTTAAAATAGTTTTTTAAATAGTAAAAATATTGAAACTTCTGTGTAATTTTTAGTGTACTTATTTGAATATTTCCAGGTAAAAAAAAAAAAAAAAAAAAAAAAATTAAATTGTAGGCTCAAAATTGTCATTGTAACAGTGCACTGAAAGTAAATTTTAATGGTAACACTTTACAATAATGTTCATTAGTTAAACATTAGTTAATATATTAACTAACATGAACTAACCATGAACACTACATTTGTTACTGTATTTACTAATCTTCATTAACGTTAGTTTATGAAAATATAATTGTTCATCATTTATTCATGTTAGTTCACAGTGCATTAACTAATGATGTTAACAAAATTTTAATAATGTATTAGTAAATGTTGAAATGAACATCAACAAAGATTAATAAATTCTGTAGAAGTGCAATAATATGTTTAATAAGTTTACACTGGCAGAGAAGAATGTTAAAATCGTACACACAAATCCATAATAAATACCAACAGCAGGTACACGCAAGAAAATGTGAGTTGTGTTGATTATTTAATAAAACATTAAAAAGCGGAAAGTGCATCGCTCGTTCGGGAAAACGACTGACATTGCAGCATGACCTTGATGGAGCTGATAACTGGAACAGAAAAGTCAGATACGCCCAGATTTGTAAACCACACCCGCAAATTCATAATCCGTGCACGCTTTCGTACTACTTTGTGTACTAGTATTCAGTTCTTGCGAATAATTGTGAAACACCTGTTCCAGTAGGTAGAGTTTTTTTTGGCAGAAACTGAATATAACACAACAACAGATTGTGAAAGCGGTCACAGATTATGAATTTGTGGGCCCGGATTAATACTGAGATATAGATCTGATATTCAGTTCTTGTGAATAACTGTTCCAGGTGATGAAGTATACACAGGTGTTGTGAAATATTAATTTCAGTATACTCCAGTTACAGGAACTGAATATTACACCTCACCTGTTCTCACAGTTTTGCAAATTATACTCACAGATAGAAAAATGCTGAGATACAAACATTGGTTAGTAGCTTCACCAGCTCAAAGGAAGAAACAGTGACGCAGACACACCCATGATGGGATCAACATTTCCAAAATATAATAAACACTTCACAGGAATCTGTGATCAAAACTCTTCAGAGAGGATTATCTGAGCTCACCACAGCACAACAACATCTGAAAGAACAAGAGTGGATCAGTGTTATTGAGCTCTTCAGGTTGATGGTAAGATAACTGAGACTCAATTACTAACTTCAGCTCTAAATGAACATCATATTCATTTTAATGTCATAAAAGGACAAGAAGCTGTTTGATGTTGAAGGGAGGTGGAGTGAAAATATTAACCCCAAAAATAGACTATTATAGCTTCAGATTAGAGAACGGTTCATCCTTCATATTTTTCCCAGTGGATGTGGACACTGCTATGTGTGGAGCACAAATCAGGTGTCACAAAAGTTATCTAACCTTTCTAACCAGCATTTCTTCTCTGGTTTGATCTTTTTCTCCACACTATTTTCATCATTTCATGATGTGATCTGTATTGACTAATAACTGAGACCAGTCTAAAGTTCTTTCTTTCTTAATCTACTCTCTTTCTTTAGCTTCTTTTTCTCAAGCACCACAGAGCCAGAACAAAGAGCTAAAAATCAAGGCAGCAAGCATCAGACCAACTGCAAAAATGAGTAAATATATTTGGAGGTTTTAAGCAAACTGGTTGAAAGCTTGTTCATAACGTTGAGAGAACCTTGACAGAACATTAGCCAAAGTTGTGTATCATGCTCCGATAGGAAGGATGAGAGGTAGAGTTGTGTGTCATCAGCATAGCAGTGATAGAAAAAAACATATTTCTGAATGACAGATCCTAGTGATGACATGTAAATGATTCAAGCACTGAACCCTGAGGCACACCCGTAACAAAACAACAATGTTAATCTACCCTTTCATCAACCTCTTTAGCAATGCAGAATCATTTTCTGAAAACACCTGCAACTTCTGAAAGAGAAATAAACTAAAAAATGTCAAGGGTCAAGAGCCCAACTAAAGCAACCACTGATCTCCACATGGTGAAGCATTTTCAATAAATCATCAACATCTAAACTTCTGTTAATTCTTAAAATCAGTCATGTGACGGCGACCGATAGACCGGTGCATCTCTAGTTTTAAGTTTTCAGAGCTGCACCACTCACACTGATATATTTATAAAAATATTACAACTTGTTTTGTTTTCACCTCTTCACCATGTCATCCACGGCTCTTATGATGTCATTGATCCATCTTCTGGCTTTCTCCAGGTACTTCACAGCCAGAACGGATTTGTTATTTTCAACGGCTTTCATCAGCATTGGGAACAAGGAGGTGACCAGGTTGGAACTCGTGCCGACACACTACGAGAGAACATAATTTATCCACAAAGTTAGACATTTAATAGAGTAGTAAGCCATGACTATGTTTTATATCCTAATTGCTGAATACATCAGACACACTTTAGGCAGAATTCTAATGTGATCACAATTAATATCCTCTGCATTTTATTTAATTTAATTTCATAGAAATGCAGTGGCATGTTGATCTGCAAGTGAATGCAGAGACTCTCCTCATATTAATGCACAGCAATACATTTAAAAGTTAATGTCTTTATAAAAGTCCACATTGTTGTTGCTGATGAAATATAACACAGATAACATTAAGTTAATATTTTTATCAGCTTAAACATTGATTATCTTTCTAAACCTCTCTATTTGACCACCGGTCAAGCAAGTCTGCCATGTTTTGTAGTTTTTTGACCACTTTTACTCATGTTTGTAGTTCTGAACTGAATCCTCTTCCAAAGCGCAATGGGTTGTGGGCAATATTAGCCTTTATAGTGTGCTTCTCAAGCGGAGGGCTGCATATTTCTGGTGCCCATCATCAGACGTCCTGAAGGCCATCTCAGTATGAGGGATCCCTGGATGGCCTTCGTTTCATGTCCTTCATTCAGCCTTTTTCGAAGGATGCATCAGATGTATCGTTACACTGTTCGATCTTACTGTAGAAAAACGGCCAAATTCTGACAGTAACAAACCATTTTCCATTAAAACAGTAATATACTGTAGAAAACACTGCATTCTGGGTAATATTTGTCATTTTCGAGAAAATAGCCTACAGAAATATACTGTGAGTTAACATCGCTCAAAGTCGACACTCAGAGGCTGTGTTCTAAATCACACCCTATACCCTCATTCACTATTCCCTACATTAGTTCACTATTATAGTACACTTGACAGAGTTAATTAAAAGAAGTGAGTGAATTCAGACACTTTATGAACACCTGATAACAGAATCACTGAAGGACAGAGAAACAAGACCAGAAAAATGACACAAGCAGAAACACAAGAACTACAACTGACTTCAGCCACACTGAGTGTCAAACCAGTTCACAAACCAGTTTGACATTATTTCTTTCATACATGTAAGTTCTTGTTGAGAATTAACAGATATGGATGTTGATGTTTTATTGAAAATAAAAATGTATTGAAGTTTGCAGTCACCATCGTGGTGGCCAGTGTCTGCTTTAGTTGGGCTCTTGACTCTTTTACATTAACTTTCTCTGGCTGCTGTAACTGAGTGTTTATAAAACATGTTTGATATGGCAAGAAAAAGCCAAACATAAAGTTGGTCAGGTGTTTTGGCTGTTGTGATGATGCTGTAATCATCTTTGACTTATCTAATTCACTGATCTTTTCAAGTGTTAAGTCTTTTGATGGGTATTTTATCTTATTGATTATACTATATCTGTGATTCAACAGCATAAGAACCACCAATGCTTCACTTATTTAGGAGAATATATAAGTCTTATAGTACATAAAATATTTTGAGTTTCTGTATAACTTGCACAGCAGAGACATCAACAATCAGAATATGAATCTTTACAATGGTGACATCCAAAAGTTTAATGTTGCAATGCATGCTGGATGCCAGCATTGTACAAAACTCCCAGCATGCACTGCAGCATGAATAAATTATGCAGCTTTATTGCCACCATTGTTGAGAGTGATGTGCTGATTTTTGATATCTGTGTGTATAAATAATGTTGCAGCTGTTTTAGGTGCATGGCATTTAAAAATAAACTCTTTTTAGCTGATTGTTGTTGGAACTCTTGCTGTTTCCCAGTGGCAATAATGAAAAATATTAGTCTGTTAATAATATAACAATAAATAAAACACAGTATTAACTCAGTGAACTATGTGATGGTTATGTCTTCACCAACACATAACTATTAACACTCAATGAATTTTTTTTTTCGCCACATTTATTTCTGCCATAATAAATGCGACTTGCAAAAACAGTTTAAGCAGCCAGAGAAGAAAACACAAACGTGTGTTAAAAAGTAATGGGTCAAGCTCAACTAAAGCACACTGATCTCCTCAGTGGTAACATCAAACCAAACATTTTCAACAAAACATCAACATCTAAACTTGTTAATTCTCAAAAAGATCTTCTGTAGAAATAAAGTTAATCTGGTCAGTAATAAGTGTAATGATGTGTAATAGCTGGAAGACAGTTGTAGTTTCTGCTCATATTTATTTCGTTCTTGTTAATTTTTTCAGTAGTTCTGCTTGTTAACAGCAGGTGTTCATCATTAATGCTCAATCATCACTTAAATATTAACTTAATTATCTCACTGCAACAGCATCAATGTTACTTTTACTCTGTAGTGTGGACACTAGAGGATGTTCCTGTGGGGTTGAAAGGGTTAAAGGTGTAAGATAAAAATAAACACCCACAAAATGTATTTTAGCAGTTACAAACTGTAAGTTAAATAACAGTTATATACTGGTAACACTGTTGCCAGTAGTTTACTGTAAAATTGAGTTTTGTGTGTCACCATCGTGCTGAAGCGTCGAGCCTGTGCTGAAGTTCAGGAGAAGATCATGTTGTTTTAGTTAAGGCGACTGTGTAGTTGCTGATGTAATGAAAATCTTTTTATTTAAAATGTTTTTAATTGAGTTCTAAAGAAATAAGTTCATAGTAATAATATGCATATGTTATTAGCATATAAATAAAGTTAGTTAGTAATTTAAATGGCAGTCTGAGGCAGTTGGTCTCTGCTAATGAAATGAGGTAACACAAGTTTTATTTAGTGAATGGTATCTTTACAGTAACAACCTGTAGATTACAGTAAATTACTGGCAACAGTGTTGCCAGTATTATACTGTAAAAAAGCCCAGCAAGGTCTAACAGTGTAGCCTCTGCACACATTTAAATTCAAGAAAATAAACTGACAGAAAATTAGTCCGTACTGAGCTCATCTGAATTTATTATGAAATGTAAGACAAAAATAATATTTTCAGACATGATAGTATAGATGTTATGTTTTGCTGTAAATTAATCATTTAACACTAAACTGCCGATAACATAAGCCATTGGGAGACATCAGGGAGACATCATTCACTGTATTGCAATAATAGATAATAATAAGCTATAGTTAATATAACGATTTATAATACAAAATTCATTTTCCAAAATTAAGTTTAATAGTATTTTGCTGATGTGACATTTATGACGTAGCCATGAACACTTTGTAGACTGTCTCATTCTAGTGTTTAATACTGAGGAGGAATCCAATCTAGAAGCCTCAGTAGGATGCAGCCTTCAGGGGGCACAGGTCTTCTCATTTCTGACAATTGGAAATACTTGACTCATTCCTCTCTTTGCAGCTACAATTCATTTGAGTTTCATGATATTGCAATCTCAATTCCTGTCAAAATTCATATCGTAGTAATTTATCGCCCCCCCCAGGCCAACTGGGTACCTTTGTAGAGAAACTGGACATGCTGCTGTCCTCATTCCCAGAGGATGGTAGCCCACTTGTAGTTTTTGGCGATTTCAACATTCATCTAGAGAAGCCTTATGCTTCAGACTTCCACTCTCTTCTAGCCTCATTCGATCTCAATCGGCTCATCACCACAAGTACACACAAATCTGGCAACCAGCTCGACCTCATTTACACACGCAACTGCATCACTGACAACATTCTGGTAAAACCTCTGCACTTTTCTGATCATTTCTTCATTACTTTTAATCTTCATCTCCCCATTTGTTCACCACCAACCCCTCTACCAGTTACCTTCAGATGAAACCTGCGCTCTCTTTCTTCTTCTCATCTTTCCTCTGCTGTATCATCCTCCCTTCCCTCACCCTCACAATTCTCATCTCTGGATGTGAATACAGCAACAGACGCTTTATGTTCCACCTTAACTTCTTCTCTAGATAGTATCTGTCCTCCAGGCCGGCAAGTGCCACTCCCTCTAATCCCTGGTTATCTGATGTTCTTCGTGAACATCGGACCAAACTCAGGGCTGCAGAGAGGAAATGGCACAAATCAAAAGACCAATTTGACCTAAGTAGCTATCAATCTCTGCTCTCATCCTTTTCTGCTCAAATTCATGCTGCTAAATCCTCCTATTTCCACAACAAAATCAACAGCGCTTCAAACACACGCACACTTTTCAAAACATTCAACTCTCTCCTCTGCCCCCCTCCACCACCACCTGCCTTTGACACAGTGAATCATCAGATCCTTGATTGGCTGAAGGCAATGAGCAACAAAATCTGATTGGTCACAGACCAAGTTGAAGAGACATTTGAATTCCAAAAAGTCTCAAGTTCAACCACTCAACATATTTGTTTTGCATGTCACTCATACAATTGAACAGTTTTCTGAAATAAATAAGCACAAGTAATAAACAAATTCCAAGGATGAATAAGTAAACTTAAAAAATATACTCAAATTTAACTTAAAGTACACTACAACTTTAGGATATTAAATAATGTATTTTTTCACTTTTAGTGCATTGTTACATCATTTTCAGCACACAGTTAAACTACCCAAATAATGAGAAAGAGCCAAATTGCATATCACAGCTATGTAGATGACACCCAGATTTTAGTTCAGTTTAACTGTGTATTGAAATTGTGTCTTTGACTATCATTTATATAGTTAAAGCCCCCCTGTAGTCAATAATTTTATCCCTTATAAAACTAATTTTTGATCACCAAAATTACACTTTAAACATTTTTTCCTGTGAAAATTTTTTTTCTTCATGCCTTAAAGTAGCTTGAATGTAACTCTTCTCCAAGTGGCTCATTTATTGTACACGGATATATGAATATGCTAATTAACCCCGCCTCCACTCACTTGCACGAGCTCAGAGATCCAACTAACTGAGGTAAATGCTGCCAGACATATAACAGTAATTAATATGATTAGCCTTTTGATTGACTAAATTATCAAACAGCTAATAATGTGTTGCTAATGTTAAACAAACCATGTTCCTGTTTGAGAAACAAACAGCTGTCTTCTAAAAATCACTATCCCTAGAAACACTTTGAACATCTTAACATCAGTGAAGAAAGCATAGTTCATATTCATCATACACCCTCTATTGCCAAATCTACAGGGGGACTTTAACTATAAACTACAAACACAAAATTATATATTTCTTTTGTCATTGCATTCTTTCTTAGTTCACTCAGTCTCCTTATTGAATTGCTCATTATGTGGCTCATTAGGGGCTTGATCTCCTCAGGTGTGAATTACAGCATTATTCATGAAGATTCTCACCTCCTCGCATATGGCCTTTCTAAACAAAAAGTGCATTTTTAAATCAATACATTGTTTTATGTGACTGAGTGGGCAAGGATGAAGCAAAAGCTCTAGACTAAAATATACAGTTCCCAAAAGTCTTTTGAAAAAAATGTTTAGAATATGTTTTGAGGCCTTGTTTCAGTGACTTAAAAAAAAAAAAAAAACAAACGTGTACATACTTGTTGCTCACATATTATTGCAGCATTGTGTGTGCTGAATACAGTGTAATGAGACTCTTGTCACGTTTATAAGCAACTGAAAAAAAGCACAAATGTCAGGGCATGCCAAAACTACTTCAGGACCCCAATCAAATCAGCCTCAGACCACAGAGGGTTTTCTAATTTCCAATCTTCTAATAGCCCTACAATCCATCATGCTTTTTAAGATTACAAAACTTCTTCTGGTTGTACCTAGAATATCTAAGTCCACTAAAGGGAGAGCATTTTCACAATTGCCTTCCTGATAATGTTCTGGGCTCAGACTCTCCCAGTTTAAATCTATAATGCATCTCCTGATAGCCTATTCCAGTTATATCAGATCAAATGCACATGATTATGTTTGCTTAAAGGGGTCATGAACTGGATTATTATTATTATTATATAGTGTTTCCTGAGGTGCACTTATAATGTTAATGATTTTTGCATCAAAATATTTTCATAATTTAGAAATAAATGGCTATATTCTACCCTGATTTTAGCCCTCTGATTTGAGCGCTCTGTTTGAAGGGGCATGTCTATTGTAAATGCCCACTGCTGTGATTGGCTAACATCTTTGCATATGAAATAAGTATTATAGAGAAGCATCTGCAAACAGCTTGACCAAGTACTTTCCATATAACACTATACTAACACACCAGTGGCTAGGGCCAAAGATGCAAAAATACAAGAAGGCATTGATTTTCTTATGCAAAGGCGGTCTTTAACAGCAAAATGACATTATAATTCCACACTTTTCTGGCCTTGGTTTCAATAAAAGCTATTTTTGGAATAACAAGGTTATTTTGAGGATATTTTATAGCATAATGAACTCTCAGTTCATGACCCCTTTAATGTTATGAACAGCAGCTATGCTAATTATTTTCAATTTGCTTTTCTGTTTTATTTCAGGATGCCCATCCTGAGGTGATTAGTATGTCAGCTCCAGTTCAGATCCAGCCTCTTATGAAGACTTTCGATTTTAGTGAAGAGACAACTCGAGAAGATTCCAACTACTGCGAGACTTCATTTGACGCAAACTCTGAATCAACATGCACCAATGCTAATACTAATTTAAATATAATCATTTGCTAACAATATGTATACTTCAATGAGCTCATTGTTTCTGCCTTAAATTAACACATTGTTTAAATGAATACATTTTAGCCAACTGTGTGATTTGTATCACCAGTGAATGAATGTTGTGATATAGTAATCATTATGGTAAACAGTGCATAAGAGAGAGCTTCTTCGTTATCAGAAGGAAACAAGTAAATATTGTGTAACCTGTATAATGTGACTATTTTTGTGCATCAAAAGTAGTTTGAGATGACAAAATATTTGCTGCAGAAACTTAAATCTATGACTTTGGCATTACAAAAAAATCAGACATGTAAGATTATTTAAAACAAAAACAAGTCAATAATGATGTCATCAAACTTTATTTGAAAAACTATTCATCCATTTTTATCCATTAAACAAGAGTCTTTTTGCAAGAGCTCATAAAGAGATGACACATATGGACAGGAGTATACATAAAGAGTGTTTTAGATATTATGTATACGAGTAGAACTCTGCAGTTTACAAGTACAGTATTTAACAAAGCTAAACATCATCAGCAGGTTACCAGCATTATGAGACAGAAATCAAATAGGACGATGTACTTGTGTGTGTCAGCGCTCTGTAGATCATTGACAAATGGCAACTTCGACACTGACTGGCACACTTTTTGGTGGGTCTATTTTCTCCAGTCTTTCCTTTACACATTTGTACTCATTTTCCCACTCCACCTTGGAAAGACAGGAAGGACTGACCTCCAGAAACCTGTAGGAATCTTTGGTTTGGAGCTTAAAGATGACAGATGCTTTCTTACAGCCTGCACCAAAACTGCTCCAAGCCTGTGGAATTAAAACATTTACACATTAAACTTTTAGATGAAACATTCGTCATGGACACAATGAGACTGTCATTTAGTTCCCTCTGGTACAAATAAAAAAATGTAAAAATTAATAAATAAATATATTAGAATATCTTACTGGAAATGTTTTTGTAATCATGTAAACATGAATTTTACCTGTTTGGCTATTTCGATTGATTCTAGAAATTCATCTTTTAGGTCAGCAAGGTCTTCAATAAGATCTTCTCCAACAAAGGTCTTTTTTTCCAAGTAGTCCAGCATTTGAGCAACACTCTCCCAGAAGTGTTTGAGCTGAATCAGAATTGCCTGAATTTTTGACAGGCTACTCTGAACATCATTTAGATAGATGGGGTTGGGTATGGAACCTGCAGAGGGAAAATAAATGTTTAGACAAGCCAAGTGTTCACTCCCTTCTTAAACTTCACTTGAATCTTGGCACAGTCTTAAGCATGACTTTAAACATAAAAGAAAACAGACTCACTGCGGTCAAAACTGGCTTGGGCAGCCTTCATCTGCCAATCAATGATCTTGAGTTGGAGCTGCCACTGTTTTTGTTTCAGAGCAGTTTTATCAGCGATGAAGATATTCAATTCAGCTTCAAGAGCCTTCATTCGTGCAATATTTTTAGGATCATGAACAGCATCATAAATGCTTTTAACAAGTAGCCCGATGAATGGAACGAGTGCAGCGAAGATGCCGAGGCCTCTACTTGTTTGGGTTATGGATCTGGCAAAGTTTTGAATCTCTTGGATTTTGCTGTTTATCTTTTTCTCAGTTTCAGCAAGCTCTTCTGTGACTTTTTTCAGTTCACATTTTAGACCATTCAGGGTTATTTCAGTCTGCTTCAACTCCTGGTCTTGTTCTGTAATCTTTTTATCTGTATCAATTTTCTCCTTGATAACATCACTGGTGCACAATGCAACATCTTTGTTGTGTAAATCATACCTATACAATGTTGAAGAAATGTTGCAGTGAAATTAGCATTTATAACAATGAGCTGGTGTAACTACATTTTTGCTGAAAACATGTTCATACTTTCCTAATTATAGCAGTTGCACGTAGAAGAATAATTCAGTTGCTCAAAGTATTTTGAAATAAGTTTTCTTGAGGAAAACATTCTTACTTTTCCACTATCTTGTCCACTTCAGCGATAATGTCTTTGATCCAGACTTGTGCTTTTCCTAAGAATTTAACTGCCAAAACTGCCTTATTTTTCTCCACAGCTTTTGTCAACATGGGAAACAGCGACTGAACCAGGTTTTCACTGGTTAAAATACACTGTGAGAAGGAAGAAACATAAGACCTTATCTTATTATCCTAGACTTTAAAAAACGACAGTCATACTGATGGTGACGAAAGATTCAGAATTCTTATTGTCTTAATTTTTCCTGTAAATCTTCCTGAAATGCTGTTTATAATGCTGCTGCATTTATTGTTGTTATTATAATTTAATTTAAAAGTTTAAAGTTATAAAAATGTAAGAAATGCAAAATTTATTAGAAGCATATCAAACCACAATGAAGTGTACAAACTATATTAGGTTATACAAGACTTTAAAATGTCAGTTAAAAATCTATTTCATGGCTCACGTTATGAAATTATGACTCATTATAAAATACATATTTATTTTCAGTTAAGGGAGAGACTCTCATAACCAATTTAGCTAAATTCAATCTCTAGTTAAAAGATAGAATATGACATTCTATTTACTACAGACCCTTCATGTTTGTTGAATTGACACAAATTTCACAGTTTTTTAGTTTTTTTTTTTCTTCTAGGTGACAGAGATGAAAATACTGAAATCAAGAGAAATCTGAAACATACTTTCAACATAGTTGCATCAGAGGAGCCAAACAGAAGCTGGGTTTCCAAAGCCCGACTCCGGATGATTCTCTCCAGGTTGGGGAAGTTGGCCAGGCACAGGTAAGAGAGATGGTAGAGAAGGGATGTCTTCTCGGCAGCAGGGAGAAGCTCTTGTACAAACCCCGGGCTCCATTGGGTCACAGCCACTGGTGGGAAAAAAAAAAAAAAAATTATAAATTAAAAGACTAAAAAGATCACATTGATGGCTGGTATTGTTTTCAAATCAGTTTGATGAAATAAGCTAATACTTGCTTTTGCTATCAGCCATCCTTGGTAGGTTTACACAAAAATTTGTGCAATGAAATGTCCTACAATGTACTGAAAGCAGAACAGTTTTGTTTGGTTTAAAAATGTTTCAGAAAGTACGATATATAACTGGAAGGATATCTGTAAATTATTATAAAAATGTTAAGTGTAACTGACTTACTTTGTTTTGTAAGTGAAATGGAGAACAAGGTATCTGGTGCTTTTATACTAGAGGCATGACTTCTCCGCCCTCAGACTTCTCTGCCCTCAGAGAAAATTACTTCCAAAGAAACATGAGATAATTGAGTGTGACTGTGCTTACTGGAATTGAACCTCGGTGTGTGGGGGGCTGGGGCCACCTTGAGTCACGGTTTCATAGGGTTTCACTAGTAAACAGCATCAGGGAACATTCAGGACAGGGAACTATAGGACGTTCTGTTAACTTCTCAAATGTCCTCTTTCTAACGTTCTCGCACGACCATAAAATTACCAAAATAGAATGTCCTCCAAAGTTCAAACAAGTGAGCAAGTGACAAATGTTTGTATCAGTATTGGAATTGGCCAATAGCTTTTGGTTAAAATCGGTAACAGCCCACAGAGCAACATTGTGTCGGCCCAGATCTGGCACATGTGGCATGATGATCTGGCCCACATGCTGCACTGAATTACAGTCATTTCTGGTTGCCAGATCTGTGCCACAAGCAAGCCATAGCAATACCACATGTCAGCCAAGAGCAAAGAAATACACCAGAACTGGACCTTAACTGAGCCACAGAACCTGTGCATATTAAATATGGAGTCATCTGAGCCTTTATAAGCCTGTTAACAATAAGAATCACTGACGGAAAGAAGAGAACAGAAAAAGAGATGAGGAGAAACACAAGAACGACAACTGACTTCAGCCACAGCCTTGAGGCCTGTATACACCGGGACTAATATCACACGCACTTATTGGCAGCCTTCTATGAGATGTTTTTTGTGTTCATACCCAAGTCATTTTCACTGGTGATGCACAGAGTGAACAAATTCAATCTCTGACAGTATATGGCCTTGTGCATAACGGTAGTGCAAATAAACATATTTATGATATTAATAAAGTTAAAGAAGATAAAAATGCAGATATAAAATGGCATATATATGACATATGTACTAGAACTTTACTTGTAACACAGCTAGTCATTCTTTCAAAATCTGAGTTCACAAATTTCAAGGTAGTTACTGTGAATGAAACATTTATATAAATGAAACACTTATTTTGTGTAGTGAAAAGGATACTTTGTGATTTTGTGTATTGTACTAACACAATTAAAAACATGCTGAAATGTTTGAAAAAAAGTGCACTTTTGATGATCTCTTGTGATATTAGTAGTAAGAGTTTTGAAAATGTACCAATTGCTTGTGAAAATTGCACCAAAGCAATTCAAAAAAACAAATTGTAATATTCTTGTACTTTATTTTTATCTGGAGTGGTCATAGCTTTATATTATAAATATTAGAAGGATAATTCCTTCTTTGTAATCACGTGATTTTCTTCAAAATATCATCTTCTGTGTTTCACAGAAAAGAGAAAGTCATATATGTTTGGAACCAAATTCTACTCCTCCTAAAATAGTAAAAAAAACATTTGTGAGCGTTATAACGGCTCCTGGTATCCAGATATGACAGCTCTACTGCAGCAAGCCGACGTTTAACTGCTGAAAATGAAAATGAAAGTTCAGCGTCACATCCTGAAGCTCAACTCACAGCGTGCTTCTCATTTCTTATCTGTGCACCCTCGTTTCTTTTCCTTGTGTCTCTGCTCCACCCCTGTAGGATGTGAGGGGAGGATGCAAGGAAAGAAAACAAGGACAGAGGAATTGAAAGAAATGTCATTTGTTTATTGGAATGTTCTTGATCCTCGAGCTTCTCTTCATAGCGTCATCAGCCCATATATTGTTAAAGTTTGGTTATTTAAAAAAAATTAATAATAAATATTAATAAAGCAAGATGCCCCATTAAAATATGTGAGATGTAAAGTTTATTTAAAGGTGCCCTAGATTCAAAAATTGAATTTATCTTGGCATAGTTAAATAACAAGAGTTCAGTACATGGAAAAGACATACAGTGAGTCTCAAACTCCATTGTTTCCTCCTTCTTATATAAATCTCATTTGTTTAAAAGACCTCCGAAGAACAGGCGAATCTCAACATAACACCGACTGTTACGTAACAGTCGGGGTGTACGCCCCCAATATTTGCATATGCCAGCCCATGTTCCCAACATTATGAAAGGCATTAGACAAGGGCAGCCAGTATTAACGTCTGGATCTGTGCACAGCTGAATCATCAGACTAGGTAAGCAAGCAAGGACAATAGCAAAAAATGGCAGATGGAGCAATAATAACTGACATGATTCATGATAACATGATATTTTTAGTGATATTTGTAAATTGTCTTTCTAAATGTTTCGTTAGCATGTTGCTAATGTACTGTTAAATGTGGTTAAAGTTACCATCGTTCATTACTGTATTCACGGAGACAAGAGCCGTCGCTATTTTCATTTTTAAACACTTGCAGTCTGTATATTCATAAACACAACTTCATTCTTTATAAATCTCTCCAACAGTGTAGCATTAGCCGTTAGCCACGGAGCACAGCCTCAAACTCATTCAGAATCAATGTAAACATCAAAATAAACATTGTACTTACGCGATTAGACATGCTGCATGACGAACACTTTGTAAAGATCCATTTTGAGGGTTATATTAGCTGTTTGAACTTTGTTTATGTTGTTTAAGGCAAGCGCGAGCTCTTGGGGCGTGGAGCACCAGATTTAAAGGGCCACACACCCCGAATTGGCTCATTTCTAATTATGCCCCAAAATAGCAGTTAAAAAAATTAATTAAAAAAATCTATGGGGTATTTCAAGCTGAAACTCACAGACACATTCAGGGGACACCTTAGACTTATATTACATCTTTTTAAAAAAAAGTTCTAGGGCACCTTTAAGTAAAATAAACTGCAAAAATAAAGCATACATAGATTATTGTTACAGATTTGAAGGGGAGGAGAATTTAGTGCGTCAGGTTTCTGCGAAGGATACATCTATGATTACTTCAGAATCTTAAAAAAAATGACAAAAAGGTTGCCGACCCCTGGGTTAGATTAAGACATTTAGTGCGATTAAAAATATTAGTAAATGTCATGGCTGAATCTGAAATCACTCTCTATACCCTCAAATTGGGCATTATTTTATGGAACGGCCATTTGTAGTGTCCGAAACTATAGTGTTATGAAGTGCACTAATTCTATCCCACAATGCACCGAAATAACGAGTGTACAGCCAACGTACGCTCAACGGCAGTCCGAATTCGCTCACTCGTTTTCATTCACTCCTTCAAGTGAACTGTAGGCTATTAGAGGACTAACATAGGGAACAGTGATTGAGGGTTTAGGGCTGATTTCTCAGTGCTTGTGTTGTGTTTGGTCAGTGCCATCAATTCACTAAAGTGGATGTCACAAAAAATTATTTAACCCTGTGTTTTTCTACAGTTTTTTGGAAATAAATTCTGTAAAACGTCCTGCTCACCCTTGTTCATTTAATGGTAATGAATTAGATCAAAAGGTCACATGAAACAAAAATTAATTCAACTGTATCCAAACTTTTAACAAGGCCGGAGAAAAATGTTTATGCACAATGTGCAGTGCATGTGCTGTGACACATAACATATTATCATGTGATGTCATCATACGCAATATGTTGTCTTTCTTTTGTGCTTCTAGAGACTCTAGAAGTCCATCTACACTCTGTAAAAACACGGATGGCAAAGGTGAGTTTAAATTTCCAACTGAAAATGTATTAATTCTAGATCTTATATGAAGCTTTTATTGCAAGAACACTTGTAAGGGTCTTGTAACCCTAAATGCTACAGGAAGTAGGCCTACATTTACATAACTTTGCTCTGTGTCATACTAGCACTTATATTATGATATAACACATATTTTTACAGCATTTCTGAAGCTACACATTAGTGTGAATGTGCAATATCAAAGTGCATCATTAATTGAATGCATTTCCAATTTGAGCATAATTGTACGTTATTCTTGTTTGCGTCCTGAAGTAAACAAAGCATAAACTAATGCACTCTGTCTGAGGTGCAAGTCAAGAAAGAATCCAAATGTATATGAAAGATATGACTGTCACGGTTTTAGTCACAGTCTGTTTGTTTTGGTTGTCACCTGTCACATGTGCTCCTTTGTTCTGTTTTTTCCCGCCACCATCTATCACCATGGACACTAACAAGATCATCACAGCTGTTTGTCATTTTGATTTAATTCATCTGTGTATTTAAGTTCCTGTTTTCCCTGTGTTCATGGTCCGGTCTCATCTATCCTGAGTTGTGTTACCTACCTGTACCTGTTGGATTGCTCTAGTAAAGACTTATTTGTATCGAATCTTCTTCGTTGTCTGTTCCTGCGCAAGCAACCCTGACAATGACTGCACACTCACTTGTAAAAAGTTTTATTCACCAACGTTTTGGCACAAAGCCTTTGTCAAGGTATAATTTCGCTCGGAGTAAAAAGAGCATAAATAGACAATCATTAACAGGTGCATATAATTAATCCCAATTAAATATACAATCAATCAATTAATCATACTAAAACAGCTTTGTCAACTAGAACATGACAAGAATAAATACACAACAACATCATCCAACATTTGTCAATAGAAACATCACCAACATCAATAGGCAAAAAGACACTTATAGAAAACAGCTTAGATCAAAGTCAACATTCAGACCGTAAGGAGCAAGAGTTCTTAATTTATGTATCCAGTAAGATTCACGTTTGAGTAAAATATGATCAAGATCGCCACCTCTCCTCGGTAAGGGAACTCTCTCAATACCAACATAACGTAGAGAGGCAATGGGATGGTTAGATTCAACAAAATGTGTAGCCAATAGATAGTTCATGTTTCTACAACATGAATTGTGCTGCGATGCTCAGCAATGCGAGTTGTTTTACCGACATATGATTTCCCACATGGGCATGTTGTAAGATAAATGACTGCTTTAGTTTTTCAGCTTATTATTCCTTTAATAGGGATAGGTTTCCCAGTGTGCGGATGTTTAAACAAGGTACATCAGTAAGTATAACTACATTGGCTACATGCAGAGGTGTATAGTCCAGGGGTCAGAAAGTAAAAGTCCTGCCATATTTTTATTCCACCCACTGAAGCATTAATGAGATAAATAAGTGATTAATTGAGTGATGATTGAGCATTATTGAAGACACCTGATGATAGCAAGCAGAATCACCAAAGGAGAAAATCACAATTTTTAAGCCACCATCGTGGAGATGAGTGTTTGTTTCATTTTTTTTTTTTTCAGTGTTCAGTTCATCTGGGCTAACCCATGTGGGGCCTCCATGGAAACCGTGGACAAAAATGTCTGGGCCCCAGTTAGGCTGCCCAGGTGACACCCATCTGGGCCCCACCATGCTATGTTGGCTGGGTGAATCCTTACAAAACAAGAAGTTCTGATGGATTTCTCTCTAAACACCATCACACATTTACCATAATGATAGTGTGTAGGGTCAACAACACTTTAATATTTTGTATTACATAAATTCTAGAAAAGTGATACATTTCACTAACTACACACATATTCATTTTAGTTTAACTTTCACAACCTGCAGGGGATTGTTGAAATGAATTAGGAAACACTGACACCTAGGGGCCATGTGAGAATACTGCTGACTGAAAACTTTCACTGATTTACTAACAGTTTTTGTCACATATGTACTTTTTCCTTCATACATCATACTTTATGGGGGGTAATAACATTAACCATCATAATAACTTAATGGTTTCATCAATATAGGCCTATGCTAATTCAATAAATATTATTCATTGTCTTATCATCATCCTTAAAAGAGTAAAACAAAAACTCCCAACAGGAATAAAACATTTTAACAAGTGTACATCATTGTATTCATTATTTTGTGCTCAGACAAAATATGACAATGATTCAGACAACCGTTATGATCAGATGAATTAGCGTGTTACCTACAGATGATATACAGATATTTTGAATTCATTCACTAAATCATGTATTTTGTGTACAGTATTGTTATGAAAGCAAACGTCTAGGTTACGTATGGAACCTACGTATGCTGCACAATTGAGTCGGCCCGGAATATGAATGGCACGAAGCGACTTCAGATGCATCTGACTACACAAAAGGAGTTGGCGGGCGAGTTGCGACATGCGGCGAGAGCGTAGACCGCCTGACGGTTGATGTACGCTACGGTCGCCGTATTGTCTGTACGGACTAGTACATGCTTGCCTCTCAGCAGGGCTTTGAGGCGGTGCAGGGCAAGGTGTACTGTCAGCAACACGAGGCAATTGACATGCCACTGAAGTTGGGGTCCTGTCCAGGAGCCTGACGCAGCATGACCATTGCACATGGCACCCCAACCCATAGCAGAGGCATCTGTTGACACAACAATATGCCTGGACACTGGTTCTAAGGGAACTCCAGCCCGAAGAAAGCTCAGGTCCTGCCACAGTGAGAGAGTCAAACGGCAAGCCGGGGTGATGGTCACCCGAAGCGTGCCTTGTTGCCATGCCCATCTCGGGACTCGGTCATGAAGCCAATGCTGAAGCGGTCTCATATGGAGCAACCCTAGCGGGATAACTGCCGTTGCGGAAGCCATATGCCCCAGGAGCCTCTGAAAAAGTTTCAGTGGGACTGCTGTCTTGCCGTTGAATTGATTCAGGCAATTCAGCAGAGACTGCGCACGCTCGCTCGCCAGCTGCGCGTACATGGCGACCGAGTCTATTTCCATACCGAGAAAAGAGATCCTCTGCACTGGGCAGAGTCTGCTCTTCTCCCAGTTGACCTGAAGACCCAGACGGGCGAGGTGTCTGAGCACTAGATCCCTGTGCTCGCACAACCGGTCTCGAGAGTGTGCTAGAATCAGCCAGTCGTCGAGGTAGTTGAGAATACGGACCCCCTGACCATGAGAGGAGCAAGAGCTCCCTCCGCAACCTTTGTGAAGACGCGGGAGACAGGGCCAGCCCGAAGGGGAGGACCTTGTACTGAAATGTCTGCCCCTCGAAAGCAAACCGAAGAAACGGTCTGTGTCGAGGAAGAATGGAGACATGAAAGTACACATCTTTCAGGTCTATCGCTGCAAACCAATCTAGTGGACGAAGATGCGTTTGGGAGTTAACATCTTGAACGGGAGGCTGAGAAGAGCCCGGTTCAAAGCCCGAAGGTCCAGGATCGGTCGTAACCCACCTGTTTTCTTGGGTACAATGAAGTATGGGCTGTAAAAACCTGACTTTATCTCGGCTGGAGGGACCGGCTCGATCGCGCCCTTCGCTGTGCGAGCCTCCTGAAGGGCCGCTTGGTCAGCACCTGCCTCGTGCAAGCCTTTAAGCACCTTAGCCTGATAGACCTGCAAGGTGGCCATGGCTTGCAAGGCAGAAGCGGCCTGACCCGCAGCTTTGTAAGCCTTGGCCACAAGCGTGGACGAGAACTTACAGGCCTTGGATGGGAGCTTGGGATCATCGCGCCACGTAGAAGCGCTTGGAGGACACAACTGCATCGCAACGAGCGCTCCACAGGGGGTACCCCAGCATACCCTTTAGCCGCCCCGCCATCCAGGGAGGTGAAGGTGAAGGAAGCACCAGAACGGTTTCGGGCAGTTAAAGGTGCCCTCCATGAACTGGTAACCTCCTCATGCACTTCCGGGAAGAAAGGAACCGGTGGGGGGCCCTGGCATTCACCAGAGTGTGCAGCCCCCAGGAACCAATCGTCCAGCCTCGAGCGTTCTGGACGGGGTGGAGGATTCCACTCCAACCCAATGCTCTCAGCTGCCCGGGCAAGCATGGCCGTCAGCTCGGGATCTGACTCGGACAACGCTGCTCTCCCAGAGGGAGGCACCGCAGCCGAATCTTCATCTCCCGAGGACTCAAACCCGCCTTGAGATGCAGCGATCGACATACGATCATCCTCCAGAGCCCCGAATGAGACGCTTGGTCACCCAGAAGGGGAGGCAGCAGGCCCACCCGGAAGCTCCACCGGCTGAGATGCCTGGGAGGGGGACGTGGCCTGAGGAGGCTGACTCGTCGGGTTGTTCCACATCGTCACCCTCAGATCACCCTGGCCACCAGCCGAAGATCGGGGTGTGGCAGAGGGGACTTGATACTGTTTAAGGTAATCGAGTCTTGATCTAAGCATCTTGATGGTCATGTTCCCACAATGAGAACATGAACCATCCACGAAAGCCGCCTCAGCATGCTGGAAACCCAAACACGTGAGACAGCGATCATGGCCGTCAAGAGGCGCCATATAGCGACCGCACCCAGAAACACACGGGCGGTACGACATCTTTAAAAAGATGCGACCTTAACCCGTAAGCTCTTTTAGGAAATTGCTCTTTAGGTTCTGAAGCGTTCAGGGGAAACAGGCAAGGCAGGAACACTGGAATCCGCTGAAATGCGCCGTCACACCAGTACTGCAGAGACTCGTCCTGTAGAACACTCCGGTGAAGGCAACGATGTGCTCGGCTCCGAAGCGAAAGCTTGAATGCGAGTTGCTCGTGCTGCTCCTTATATACCTACACTGTGGGGCGGAGCTTGCGCATGCAAATTCCGCAGACCAAGACACTGTTTGTATCATTGGCTCGTTTTGTTAACACTCGAAGGTGATTGGGCTCTCGGGCGAGACCCCATTTCGTCAGTCTCTGACGTAACGTCAAAGTGACCGACTGAAAGGGAACACTTGGCCTTGAGTAGAGTTAAAGGGTTAATTATCCAAAAATTAAAATACTGTCATTATTTACTCACCCTCATGTCGTTCCAAACCTGTAAGACTTTCGTTCATCTAACCTACATACTGCCATTTTAGCTCATGGTTTGACTCATTTTCTAAAGTTATTTTCTGAGCCAATCACCAGTGCACTAGTATCTATGGAAGCTTGCTTCTTTCTAGAAATTGTGAGTTTAAATCTCACAAGTCTGTTTTTTTTTTTTTTTTTCTCAAATTTTAATACCTGACTACATACACAAGGAATTTTGAGGGAAAAAGGCTGCAATCACCTTTTTAAAAAAAATATTTCTGTCATTTACGAAAGATGAAACATTAGTTCACAATTTCAGAAGCATCTAAACTGGATTTGTTTTTTGTTTTTTTCACATAATACTTGCATGCCAAAAATTAACAGCATGGCTTTGAAACGACATAAGGGCGGGTAAATAAAGACATTTTACGATATGTGAAGCAGAACATGATGAATTATTCTCACCTTCAGCAGAACAGCCTCAGAGGTTCCGAACAGCATTTGTGTTTCAATAGCTTGGTCTCTGATCATACGCTCCAGCTTTGGGAAGCCTCCCAGACACAAGAATGACAGACTATAGAGGAGAGCTGTTCGCTCCGCAGACGGAAGAAGCTCCTGGATGAACTCTGGACTCCATGTGGATTCAATGATGGCAACCTGAGAATCATCTAATGAGATACAAACCAAACATTAGTGATGTTCAACTACCTCAGGTTCAATCATGAGTGAAATGTATAATTTATTTTTATGTGCCAGCCTTGGTTCCTCTCAGTGTTTCTTGTACAAATAAAATTAAAGAGGTGTGTAAACTCACAAGTATGATGTCAGACACTTTAATATGCTCTGGCCCCCTCCCTGATGACATATACGTAAGAAGCCAGGCATTGGATCAGAACTGCCAACTAAAAGAAACTAGACTTTAGTGACAAAGTTTGAGGAATGAGTAAATGTGCCCCTCAATGAAACTGGTTGGTTTAAAACCAGCAATATAAATTTTCCTGCAGGTAGCAGCAGCAGCTAGTGGAAGTTCAGTGCAGCTGGACAAACTTTCAATTAGAGGTAGATGGCACTAAAATCAACTGTTGATACCATTCTCTTACTTCATAACTCATACTGAGAAAAATTTTTGTGTAAATAGTTTTTCTTTAACTTTATTTTGAAGTTCAAAGTTTGACTTCCAGAGGAATTTATGGCACTGTTACACTGGTTCACCCAGAAAAGTTGCAGAATTGGTAAGTACATGCTTTTTCTCTTTTTCTCCAGTGTGCTGACTGCTGATGTGGTAGCTGTACCTTAATGAAACTGTGTTTGTTTACATGTATTTGTTCACTGGTTGTTGCATGCAATCCTAAAATGCAGAATATTGCAAAAAGGTATTTGCTGTGAGAAACATATTGTGGGTTCGCGACTTGTTTGGTCTTAAAATGTAACAGTACCAGTCGGGTTGGGTTAAACAATCCAGGTCGGGTTCGGGCATCACAAAAATTAACTTAATTTCCTTATACAGTCTGATGCAAAGCTTTTTGGCAAATCTGCAGTAACTCATTCACATAACTTTAAGTGAAATGCACTTTCAGTAATATTTTGAGAATTTGAGAAGGGTGAACTTGTTTCACTTTGACTGTTAGTTTTTACATTGATGGATTCATATCACAGTATGCGTTCAGTCTGTTGCATTTAGACTATGAAAAACTTGCTGGTTGCCTTTGTTGTATCTAAGATCAATTTTGAAGTCTCAGATTGCATTGACACAACATAATGTGTGAAATCATGGAACTCAAATCACAAACCACATTACAGCTTCTTCCAGACATTTGCTACCTTGCAGGATAAATGTTTGCAACACAGAAGGAGGGCGCATGCTCGTGCAGTGACCAGCAGCGTGGTAGCATTGAGTGCATGGCGTTTTATGTTACTTTTATGTGTATGTGTTTAATTTAATAGCACTATGGAGTGGAGATGGACCATTATGCTTGCGTTTATTTTATTTTGGTTAACGGGCGATTTAAATGCCATTTGGGACGGCTTGCTCCCGAATAGGATTTTCTACGAAAGAGACCTGTTGTTGTCATGGGAGAATCTCTCGCTGGTGAATCCACCTGTGGACTTCTTCTTCCCAGATCTGAGTGTCTTTGCTGATGGAATCAACTCTAAATCCCACTTTAATGGGTCGAGTCAGCGACCGAGGAAGCGAGGGAGAAGAGGTGGGGTACGTGAAAGATTGAGAAAGAGACCGCTGTCTCGAATACCGCTTCCATCTATTATCCTAGCAAATGCTCGGTCATTATGTAATAAGATTGAGGAACTTCACGCACATGTTCGTTTTCAACACGAATTCAGAGACAGTTGTTTGCTTGCAATCTCGGAGACTTGGCTATCGAAATTGGACTCTGATAAAGAGCTGCTAATTAATGGATTTAGTGGCCCATTTCGAACTGACCGTGACTCTGGGATAACTGGCAAGACGCGAGGCGGGGGGGCCCAGCCAACATAGCATGGTGGGGCCCGGATGGGTGTCACCTGGGCTGTCTAACTGGGGCCCAGACATTTTTGTCCACGGTTTCCATGAAGGCCCCACATGGGTTAGCCCAGATGAACTGAACACTGCTCAGTGTGCACACTACAGGCTGTTAAATGTAACACAGAAACATGCTGGAGTTAATGAGATAATTAGGTGATAATGAGCAGAATCACTGAAGGACAGAGAAACAACAAGAACTACGACTTCAGCCACAGCCTTCGATGAAATCAACTGAAGATAAAAGACATTAAATCTCTCAAGATCTGATTAAACATCTCCACAAACAGCATTACCAGCTTCACTTATTACTAACCAGACTGACTTTATTTCTGACATTCATCTACAAAAGTTGTTATTGAGAATTACCAGAGGTTTAGATGTTGATGATTTGTTGAAAATAAGTTTGGTTTGATGTCACCGTGATTGAGCGCTTACTTCAGTTAGGCAGTTTGACTCTTGACTGTTTTAGTATTTCTCTGGCTGCTCTTGCTGTTTGTTATGAAACCGCAAACCGAAAGAACCGGTTCGTGGAAAAGAACCGAACTTCCCATCACTAAAAGGTGTGCTGAACAATTAATTAAAAAATTATATATTTTTTTTTTTAGGCACACACAGACATCAAGGATCATCCTGTGAATCTCAACAGCGGTGGCCATCAAAAAGCATGTTGCAATGCATTCTGGGTGCCACCAATCAAAAATTCATCCATGGCTCCCATCATGCATTGCTTCATGAATAAATTATGAGCTTAATTGTCTTAGTAATTTCCTTTCCATTCTACTATTTTTATTTTATTTATTTTTTTCTGTTTTTATGTGACTTTTTAATAGCTTGTTTTCTAATGTTCAGAGTTGATCTGTTGATCAGAATATGTTGCTTGTCACCGTCGTTGAGATTCACAGGCTGATTCCTGATGTCCGTGTGTGCCTAAAAGAATTTTTTATTTTTTTACCAGAACACCTTATGTGAAATCTTTCAGATTATATTGATAAAGCTGATCTTGTGCTGTAGAATCACAGTGCTGCTGTAATCAACAATGTAAATCTAACTCAGAGATTGGGCTCTAAATGAGTTCAGTGATTCGAGATCAAATAATGATTATGTGAAAACATGACCAACACCTGATCATCTTTTCTCTTTACTTGTCTGGCTGTTATGACTCAGTTACAACAGCCCAAACAAAATTTAATATTAAAAAGTCAAGGGTCAAGAGCCCAACTAAAGCAAACACTCATCTCCACGATGGTGGCTTAAAAATTGTGATTTTCTCCTTTGGTGATTCTGCGTTTTCGTCTATATCAGATGTTCAGAAGACGTCAAAAAAAGACGTCATAAAAACTTTCATTCTGGCCCCTCAGTGGACGTCTTTTCAACCTGAGCCAAGACCTCAAAAAGATGTCTTCTGGACATAACTTTGCTCAGTGGGTATTTTTATTATATTTTCTGCTGTGTAGAAGATATCAAACTGTTAAAATAACCACATGATCTGCAGATTTTTTTATTTTATTGCAGAGTTCTACGTGTTTAGCAGAAATGGCTTGAATGAAGAAAGTTTGGTGCTTGATAAAATATTAAAGAATGATTATCATAAATGCCCCTGAATGCTTGTGGTGTGTAGACTACTACAACCCTGATGCTCATTTGAATCTGTCCAGATGGAAGCGGTGACCCCTGATGCACATTGAAACATTAGAAAAAGACTTTTTGAATGATTAAGATACAATGAAATGTTTAATGTCTTTATTGTGTGACACTGACATCAGTCATGTGACCAGACCCACCACAAGATCTTTAAATCATAATGAAATGCAAAGCAATTTTAACAGAGATAGTCATAAATTGAGATAATTGATAGAAATGGGCAAATAATATTCCCTAAAGTATATATATGAACTGTAATTGAACAGTTGTAAAGATTACAAAGTGTTACAGAAATGACAGCATAAGCTGCATGCATTAATATGTGTTAATATGTGTTAATATGTGTATAAAGAACGTTTAAAGTGTGAAAGAAGCATCAGATCTCTGTCTGTCACTCAGTGATGGCGGCTGTGGTCGAGCCCTCAGGATTGATCTTCTTCAGCTTCTCCATGATAGACTCGTACTGCTTATTCCTTTCAGCTTCTGAGAGTGAAGACGGATTGACCTCCAGGAATTTATATGCGTCCTTAGACTGAATGCTGAAGATGCCCTGTGCTCTCTGGCAGCACACACCAAACCTGTTCCAGCACTGAAAGATTAAAGACAGCATTAATCAAAACACATTCACTAAAAATACATCAACATAAACTCATGATGTGTCTGAAATCACTCATGATTCCCTACATAGTAAAGGTCATGGCAACATTATTTTTTCCATTACTTTACCTCAAAATAGTAATAATTTAACCTATTTCAACTTCAATAGTGATCTGCACAGATAAATCATTTATAATAAACATTTCAATATGCCATAATTGATTTCTTGGTGAGTTTCAATGGTTAATTAACCCAAAAATGAATTTTCTGTCATCAATTACTCTCCCTTATGTCGTTCCACACCCGTAAGATCTTCGTTCATCTTCAAAAAATAAATTAAGATATTTTTGATGAAATCCGAGAGGTTTATGACTCAACAATAATATAATCATCACTTTCAAGGTCCAGAAAGGTACTAAATACATCGTTGAATCAGTCATGTGACTGCTGTGGTACAACCGTGATGTTATGAAGAGATGAGAATACTTTGTGTGCAAAAACAAAACAAAAATAACAACTTTATTCAACAATTTCTTCCAATTTCTTGTTTCTTAGAAGACTGACAGGAAAATTGTTGAATAAAGTGGTTATTTTTGTTTTGTTTTTGCACACAAAGTATTCTCGTCTCTTCATAACATTAAGATTGAACCACTGCAGTCACATGACTGTTTTAATAGTTTACAGAACAAAAATATATGGGAATATACTGCAAAATATAATGCGATATATTACATAATACACATATATGGGAAACTAGTGTATATATTTTTTAATATACTGCAATATATGCATTGACCATGTGTGGCTATATATTGATACATATAAAATACTTGAAGACAAGACAAAAATAGCATTACATTCATAAAGTTTTATGCTTTATTGTGTACATATATTGCATATAGATGTTCCCTTATAAATGTGAATGCATTGCACATACACACATTCATGGAAGGTTAGAATCAGTGGTTACTTCTGACTGTTAAAGGAGAGTAAATGTTAAAATGAAGTGCTATTTCATGTGTTTTGCTCAATATTGATATAGGGGGAGATCTGTTAGTGTTTAAAGTTGTATTATTTTGGAATTTAAAAGGTTTTCACAATTAAGACTATAATAACTTTATTTAAAGAAATAACAGCTGTGCACGTGATAACACAGTGACAGTTTCTTTGGTAAGAGCTTTAATACATGCAGGTGTGCTTTTTTAACTAACCTGAAAATATGAAATGTTTATAATATAAAAAACTTTAAATTTAAAAAATGTTACACAATATATTTTACCATATATATGTTTATACAGCGCGAGTAAATATATCTGCAATATATTATTCATGCCGTTCCATATCTGATCACATATAAATCTATATATTAAGTATTTAAAAAGAAAATTACATACACTGTTAGACCTTGCCAGGTATTTTTACAGAAAATACTGGCAACACTGTTGCCAGTAATTTACTGTTGATTGTACAGTTATTCACTATAATCTACAGTAAGTTACTGTAAAGATACCATGAACTAAATTAAAACTCGTGTTACCTCATTTCACTAGCAGAAACCAACTGCCTTAAATTGTCTGACTTCCATTTAAATTTACAAACTAATATTTATTATATGCTAATAATGTGAGGATATTACTAAAAACTTATTTTTTAGAGCAATTACACAGTCACCATCTGTTAAATAAAACATGCAGCATATTATCAATGTCTCTTGATCTTCTCCTGAACCTAAGCACAGGCTCTACTCTTCAGCTCAATGGTGACCCACAAAACTCAATTTTAAAGTAAACTACTGGCAACAGTGTTGCCAATATATAACTGTTTTTTAACTTACAGTTTGTTACTGTTAAAATACATTTTGTGTGTGTATCTTTTTATCTTACACCTTTAACCCTTTCAACCCCACAGGAACATCCTCTAGTGTCCACACTACAGAGAAAAAGTAACATTGATGCTGTGTTGCAGTGAGATAATTAAGTTAATATTTAAGTGATGATTGAGCATTAATGATGAACACCTGCTGTTAACAAGCAGAACCACTGAAAAGAGGAACAAGAATGGAAAAAATATGAGCAGAACTGACTTCCAGCCATTACACATTATTACACTTATTACTGACTGTTATTTCTAACTTTATAACTAACTTTATTTCTACAGAAGATCTTATTGAGAATTAACAGAAGTTGACAGACAACAGATTTGGACTGTTAATAAAGAAACTATGGATAAAACACAGTATGAATGAAATAAAACAGCACTCAACAAGTTTTTTCTCCGCATTTGTTTCTGCCATAATAAATGTTGCAATAATAGTTTAAGCAGCCAGAGACAAAAACAAATGTACAAAAAGTCATGAGTCAAGATCTCAACTAAAGCAAACACTGATCCCCTCAATGGTGACATCAAACCAAACATGTCACAAACACAAACAAACACCTAATAAAAACTGCCCGTTATCATCATGTGTCTTCAATAATGGTCAATCATCACTCAATCATATCTCTTAAAATGCTTCAGTGAATGAAAAACTTTCTTTTACCCTGGACTATACACCTCTGGTAGGACTTTAGCCTTAAGATGTTTGGGAATACGGCCCCTGATCATCTTCATGTTGCTTTTTCCTGCCATATCAAATGTGTTTTATGAATAATTACAGCTGCCAGAGAAAGTTAATATGAAAGAGTGAAGAGCACAACAAAAGCAGACACTGGTCTCCATGATGGTGACTGTAAACTTCAACAATTTTTTATTATCAATAAAACATCAACTTACATATCTGTTAATTCTTGACCTGAAAAAACGGCCAAATTCTGACAGTAACAAACTATTTTCCATTAAAACAGTAATATAATGTAGAAACAATGCATTCTGGGTAATATTTGTCATTTTCGAGAAAATAGCCTACAGGAATATACTGTGAGTTAACATCGCTCAAAGTTGACACTCAGAGGCTGTGTTCTAAATCACACCCTATACCCTCATTCACTATTCCCTACATTAGTTCACTATTATAGTACACTTGACAGAGTTAATGAAAAGAAGTGAGTGAATTCAGACACTGATGAACACCTGATAAGCAGAATCACTGAAGGACAGAGAAACAAGACCAGAAAAAAGAGACGAGCAGAAACACAAGAACTACAACTGACTTCAGCCACACTGAGTGTCAAACCAGTTCACAAACCAGTTTGACATTATTTCTTTCATACATGTACAGAAGTTCTTGTTGAGAATTATCAGATTTGGATGTTGATGTTTTATTGAAAATAAAAATGTATTGAAGTTTGTAGTCACCATCGTGGAGACCAGTAACAATATGCTCACATTATTAGCATATAATAAATATTAGTTTGTATTTTGAGGCAGTTGGATTCTGCAAATGAAATGAGGTGTAGCACGTTTTAATTTAGTGCATGGTATCTTTACAGTAACATACTGTAGATACTGTGTAAAAAAGCCTGGCAGGGTGTTGTGTTCTATGAATAATTGTGATACTAAGTATGGTCGCTAGAGGGCAGTAAAACCTAATAAGGGACATAGAAAGGTGATGAAGAAATTGAGTTGTTGATTTGCTATGGCAATGTTACTGATGCTTCCTACACTAAAGACGACCGTTTGGAGTTAGCTTTTGTTTTCATTCTTTTTATATAACTTACAACATCACAAATTGGCGACGAGGATACCCCGCACTGCAGTTTTGTTTTACTGTTGCTCTCAGAATGTCTGTTAATGTTCCTGCAACAGCAATGTTTTTGCCCTGTCCGGGGGAACCAGCAATGCCTTTTGACATGTGGCTGCGTATTTTTAACAACTACTTGCTAGTGATCAATGCGACAGGGGATGCTTGGCCGGATGTCCGCAAAAGAGCCACATTACTCCATTGTTTGGGAATGCCCAAACAGTGCCCTGCTGCAAATGCCCAATGCAAGTCCTGTAATAAAAGGGGTCATTTTGCTTGTGTATGTCGTTCTGTTCAGACCAGTAAAGTACACGAGGTGCAGTTACATGACGTGACTATATTGTATACGGGCAACACTGATGAACATGCTCCAAAGAGACTGTTTTGCAATGCCACCATTCATTCACCTGCCTCTGCTGCCCAGGAGATACGACTTACTGTAGATACAGGCTCTGCTGTCTCTATACTACGACAACATGTCTATAAACAATATTTCAGCTCCACCCCCTTGTCTCCACCTTCTGCTAGACTGGTGACCTACACACAGACACACATTCCAGTACTTGGATGTCTCCATGCCCAAGTGTGTGTAGCGGATTCGAGCACTCCAGGCACATTCTTCGTGCTAGAGGAAGGTACTGCATTGTTAGGTATGGACTTAATTAGCAGCTTGCATCTCTAGATAAATGCTGATATGATTACAACCTCAGATGCGAACGCCAGCTACTCCTGTTCTGTCCACAACCACTACTGAACCTCTCATTACTCCTCCACCTGAGATTGGGTGTGTGAAACAGTTCGTACACAAGGTCAAAGTTGATCCTACAGTCCAACCTGTGCGCCAGAAACTGCGGCGTTTACCATTCGCAGTTAGGGATGCTGTCTCGACCGAACTCGATCGTCTACTGCAGGCTGGCATTATAGAAGAAATTGATGCCTCTGCTTGGGTTTCTCCCATTGCAGTTACAAGAAAAAAGAATGGAGGCATACGAATGTGCACAGACCTTCGTGAACCAAACAAGGCTGTGGTCACGGACTGTTATCCTCTGCCACATGTCGATGAGCTTCTCTCCAGCCTGCGAGGTGCTACTCTTTTCTCTACTATCGACCTGGCCAACGCGTACTACCAGGTGCCACTTCACAAGGACAGTAGAGACATTACAGCCTTCATTACACACAAGGGCCTATTTAGATTTTGCCGGGTTCCATATGGCCTGGCATCAGCTCCTTCAGCTTTTCAAAAGATGATGGCAACCATTCTGGAAGGAGTACCTGGTGTCCAGAACTATCTGGACAATCTAATAGTTTACGGTGCCACTGCTGATGAACACGATCAGACTCTCCATACTGTCCTGCTAAAACTCAAAGAGGCTGGACTGGTTCTGAATGATGAAAAGTGCCATTTCAGAAAGACCACACTCCGCTTCCTTGGCCATGTCATTACCGCAGATGGTATTTTGCCTGACCAAGAACATGTTAATGCAATACTTCAAGCTCCCGCACCATCTGATGCCGCTGCCTTACGATCCTTCTTGGGCCTTGCTTCATGGTACTCTAAGTTTATTCCGAATTTTGCAACGGTGGTGGCTCCCATGCGTGAATGTGTCAAAGATAAAGAGACTTTCACATGGTCTGCAGCTGCCCAGACCAGTTTTGATGAGGTCAAGCAGCTCTTAGTGTCCAGCTCTGCCCTAGCTCTGTTCGACCCCTCCCTACGCTCAGTGATTTCGACCGATGCCTGTGATTATGGACTGGGTGCTGTGTTCGCCCAAATTCAGCCTGATGGTACAGAGAAACCAGTAGCTTTTGCTTCACGTACACTTACAATGGCAGAGCGTAAATACTCAATCGTGGAAAAAGAGGCACTTGCATGTGTGTGGGCTACAGAAAAGTGGCGCACGTATTTGTGGGGCAGGCGCTTTACTTTGCGCACGGACCACCAGGCACTCACAACCTTACTCACTACCAAAGGAATGAACAGGGCTGGATTGCACATTGCCCGCTGGTCGGCGGGTCTGCTTTGTTTTGCCTATGATGTCATTTACAAACCAGGTTCACAAAACCATACTGCAGACTGCCTTTCACGTCTCCCTCTGCATGTGCCAGCGGATCTTTCTACAGATGTGGAACCTGAACTTGTGGCTCTGATTTCTTCCACACTCAGTTCCCTTCCGGTCTCTGACTTTGACAGTGCTTGTTCCTCATGCTTAGAAATGGTGGCTCTTCGTGAACAGATTAGCCGTGGCTGGCCTCCATCTATACGGGCTGTTGCGCAGAATCTAATGCCCTACTACAAAATTAGGGATGAACTCTCAGTGCAGGGTCATTACATCTTCCGTGGTTCCAGATTAGTGGTGCCTGTCTCATTGCGTCATACACTGATCACCCTGGCCCATGAAAGCCACCAGGGGATTGTACGCACTAAACAGCGGCTGTGTGACCTTTACTGGTGGCCTTGTATGGACTCTCAGGTTCAGACCTGTATATCTGCCTGTGCCCCTTGTCAGTCTAATGACAAAACAGCTCTCACTCATCCAGCGCCTCTACAACCTATTTCACTCCCTGATAGTCCCTGGAAGAAATTAGGCCTCGATATTGCTGGGCCATTCGAGACTGCCGTTCCTTCTTGTCAGTATGCTGTGACGTTGACCGACTACTATTCAAAGTGGCCTGAACTTGCCTTTTGCCCATCTGCCACAACTGATGGTGTCATAGATTTTCTGACCACCATTTTCAGTCGTCATGGAAATCCGGAAAGCATTGTCACTGATAACGGGACGCAGTTCACATCAGCTGCCTTTGCTGAATTTCTTAAGACCAGGGGGTATACACCATAACAAGACATCTGTGTACTACCCTGCAGCCAATGGAGCTATTGAGAGGTTCCACCGTTCTCTGAAGGGCTGCATACAGACAGCCATCCTGCAGTCACAGCCTTGGAAGGAAGCTGTGACCAACTGGCTTCAAGTGAATCGTGCGACACCTCATGCCACTACCTCAACCTCACCTTATGAACTGCTCTATGGACGTAAAATGCGAACCAGACTGGACATTTTGCCCATTGCTCCTATGTCAAATTTATCTGACATCCATGACACTGTGGAAAGGAAACAAGCCAAGATGAAACAGTACACTGACATTAAGCGGCATGCACGTACCCGTCTTTTGCTCAAGGGGAGAGAGTGAGGGTCAGAATTCCTCGCTTAGTCCCTAACACTCCAGATTCTCTGCTCCGTTAACAGTGGAAAAGTGATTGAGTCCAAACACCTTTCTGCTAAGTGATGGGAAGAGATGGAATGTCACACACTTGGCTCGTTCCCACTCTGCACCCATAAGTGGAGGTCAAGTTGATACACCAACTTGCACACAGCCCATTCAGGGTACTTCTCCAAAACAGCCACGTATTAGATTCAAACCTAAGTGGCACAAAGACTACGTAATGTAACTGATTGAGATTTGAAGGGTTAAGAACAGTTTTTTAGTTGAACCAAGCTATAAAAGAAATGTACTTTAAAAAGTGTTCTGAGTTTCATGAATGTGAAGACTTTTGACTGCCGTATGTTAGTTATGTAAAAACAGATGTCACCTTCTTTATTGCAATAATTTCATAATACGAAAAGTGTTCAGTTACTGAAGTAGTGTTCTTAACAGAGAGGGAAGATGTTGTGTTCTATGAATAATTGTGATACTAAGTATGGTCGCTAGAGGGCAGTAAAACCTAATAAGGGACAAAGAAAGGTGATGAAGAAATTGAGTTATTGATTTGCTATGGCAATGTTACTGATGCTTCCTACATTAAAGACGACCGTTTGGAGTTAGCTTTTGTTTTCATTCTTTTTATACAACTTACAACATCACACAGGGTCAAACAGTGAAATTTATATTCTGAAGATGAATGAGGTCTTACAGGTGTGGAACAACATGAGGGTGAGTAATTAATGACAGAATTATCATTTTTTGGGTGAACTAACCCTTTATTCTTCATGACCATATTCTACATCCCTTAATCCTACTCAATACCTAAACTCAGCTACCTTACTTACTATTAATGAGCAGTAATTAGGAGTTTAAAGCTATATTTAATAGTGAGAATTGGACCCTAATCTGAAATGTGACCCAACTTTCACCAAAAGCATTTACTCAATGTCTAACTAACCTTTTTTGTGTCTTCAGTGGAGTTCAGAAACTCCTCCTTCAGGTCTTCCAGCTCTTTAATCAGTTCCTCCCCAACAAAGGTCTTCTCTTTCAGTGTCTCCAGCGTAACAGACACTTTCTCCCAGAACTTTTTAAGATTAACCAGAATTTGTCGGATTTGATCAAGACACTTTTGGACTTCCTTCAGGTGGACAGGATCTGGAATCACACCTGAACAGACAACATACAACATACAACAGATTCTGATTTATGAGAGGTTATTGGGAGCCTTTAGGCTGTGATGAATATTTAAACAGCTTGATGTGCACACTGATGCATTTACTGTATGTTTATAATAATCATTTAAAAAGCACAGAGAGACTCTTACCCAGCTGTATTTTGCAATTGGCCATCTGCAGCTGAAGATCAGTCTGTTGGATTTTGATGTTCCACCCTTTGTTTCTCAGACTGTTCTTTTCAGAGACGAGACGGTTCAGTTCGGCTTGTTTAGCACGAATAGCATCATCGTTATAGCTTCCATCATCATATGAGAACAAGCTCCATAAAAAAGAATAACGGCAACTTCTATTATTTATGATCAGGTAAAGCAGCTCTTGGGTATTTTTTTCAATTTTTTTCTCAATTTCCTCTATGTCATCGACATTATTGCTCAGCTCCACTTCAAGCTTGTCCAAAGAATCCTCCAGAGCCTTCATCTTGTCAGAGTGTTTGGTTATTTTTTCTTCAGTCTCCTTCTGTTCTCCATACACATCACTGGTGCACTTCCCAACACTTTGGGTTTGTTGATCATACCTGAAAAATAGGGTGCATGTACAGTGATATAGTCTGGATTTCACAAGCACAACAACACAGACAATTTTCTCTAAGAAGACCTATTCTGCCCTTTTACACAGTCTTGATATTGTTTTTGGCTCTACTAGAACAGGTTTTCATGTTTGAATGCTCATTATTTTTCTCCATTGTTGCAGCTCCTCTCTTCCCAGTCTGTCTGTGAATTCGGAGTTTCAACCCAAAATGAAAATTCTGTCATTAATTCACCCTCATGTCATTCCGAACTTGTAAGATTTTTGTTCATCTTTGAAACACAAATGAAGATTTTTTGATAAAATGTGACAGCATTCTAATCTATATCAATTAAGTGGTTTAGTCCAAATTTTCTGAAGAGACTCGATTGCTTTTTATGATGAACAGATTTAATTTAGGCTTTTACTCACATAGAAGGCGACGTTCTCAGGACCTTGCGAAACATTCCCTAATAGTTCTCAAAAGGTGACGAAATTTGCGAACCTTTACAGAACATTAGGGACGTTCCTAAATCGTCTTCTTTTGGTAGTGAAAGTGCTGCAGTTCAAGGTTCCTTATATAACTTTAGTGGGACGTTCTATTTTGGTTATTTTATGGTCATGCAAGAACGTTACAGAGGACATTTGGGAAGTTATCAGAACGTCCTATAGTAACAGTGCCCTAAACATTCCCAGAACGTCCTGAATGTTCCCTGAAGGTCCACCAAATAACGTCCCCCAAACCTTAAATGAACTCCACATTGTGACCGTCTCTGTACGTTCTGGGGACTGACATGACACCTTCATAATTATGACATGACACATGTCATGAATATGAAGGAGGTTTTGTGCATGTTTATGACAACTGTCATTAAGTATCATTTGCTCAATTATGTCATTTTTAATGCAAAGATGACATTGTCTGAGATGTCCGAGTTATGACAACTTGACATAAACCAATACATCATAACCTGTCAGTGTCTTTGTCATGACAACTTGACATTACCAAGATAACATAACCTGTCATAAACATGACATAGCAGAGTAATTATCAAACTTAAACTACTTTGGTTTTTAACATTAACATTACATTACATTATTTTGGTAGCACTTCAGTATAGGAAACGCATATATAAACTATTAACTATGACTTTTCTCTTTCTATAAACTCCTAATTTACTGCTTCTAAATATAGTTAATTGTTAAGTTTAGGTATTGGGTAGGATTAAGAATCTAGAATAAGGTCATGCATAATAAGGCATTAATATGTGCTTAATAAATATTAATAAATAGTCAATATTCTAGTAATATGCATGCTAATAGTAATAAGCAACTAGTTAAAAGCCCCTAAAATAAAGTGTTACCATTATTTTATAACAGTGTCATCTTTTTTACGAAATTTGAAATTGTCTATTATCTGACCTTCTGTTGGAGGAAACTTTAAAAAAAAATGAAATGAAAAATATTCATGACGCTGTTATAAAATTATTTGTCAGAGTATTGTCACTTAATGACATCTGAATGACAAGTTCAATTTGTACCACTGTACTTGAGGTCAAGATACATATTTATGACACTATTATAATGGTCTCATGACAGCCAATGTCAAAACCAACCACATGACAGTTTAATGTAATATTAACCATAAAGCTAAATAATGTCAAGTTGTCATGACAAAGACACTGACAGGTTATGATGTATTGGTTTATGTCAAGTTGTCATAACTCGGACATCTCAAACAATGTCATCTTTGCATTAAAAATGACATAATGAGCGAATGACTTAATGACAGTTGTCATAAACATGAAAAACCTCCTTCATATTCATGACATGTGGATGTCATAATTATGAAGGTCATGTCAGTCTTATGCACACCCTTCAAGTAAAGTGTTACCGATAATTGCAGCAGGGACGTTCTGAGAACATTTCCAAATAAAGTATGGTTCCCTAAACGTTCAGAGAATGTCTTGAATGTTCCCTGAAGGTCCACCAATAACGTCCCCCAAACCTTAAAAGAACTCCACATCATGACCATCCCTGAACGTATTAGGAACGTTACTAGGCAACGTCCTTAATACCAGTGGGGACATTCTGAGAATGTTCTAGGAACGTGTAACGATTTAGACAAATCAGACACAATTATTTTTAGTTAACCAATAGTTTTAAGCTCACTCTAAGGGCCTGGCTTCCATCCCCCGAGAAGTTCTCAGTTACAAAGTTTATTGCACCAATAATGCCGCATGGAGAGCAGAAAAAGACACACAAAAATCTGCATCTTCCTGCATTTTCCACACAGAACACAGACGTTACTGCATTAATTTATAGGCAGACTATTCTCTACATACATATTCCCAGGAAATGGTATCCATTATTACTGTTGTTGTATTGTACTCATTGTATTTACATGTTTTATGATTTTTAAATGTTATGACCTTCAAGGTAACTTCAATTATGCCATGTTTGGTGTCTATGCGTCCATATCGAGCAGATTTAAATGCTTGTGTATGTGGTCCATACCTGCACAAGACATAAGTATTACAAGAAGCTTTAATAGTTCTTCTTCAAAGCTCAGCCAGTTTAATCTTACTTGGTCATAAAGCCCTGACAAGGGGGTGTGTGTCACCTGGAAATACAACATCTTCATTGGCCCCCATCATTCCTAAGAGGTTGGACTTTGACCAGAGGTTAAAAACCAGCGAACAGTGCCACTCCCTCTCTTTCCCTTGCTTCTGGACGACCGAACAGATCTCCTTGCGGCCGGCCTAGGCCAGGCCCGCAAGGCCGGTAGGCCCCGGCCTACAACACCCAGCCATGTGCTCATCACCCAACAGATTGGCAACAACTTCAGATGAAAACCTCAAGATTTATCCTCAACCTACAGTTCCGACGCTCCTCAGCCTAAGGGCATCTTGCAAGTATTGTACCTTTTAATGTTAAACAGCGATTTAGTATTGATTTGTAAGACTTACCTTTGCTATTGCTAAAAGAAACTGATGAGTCCTTTCCAGATTGTCTTTGACTTTTCCTATAGCTCTAGTAACAGTACCTCCTCCGGTTCAACGGAGTGTGTGTGTATGAATGTGTGAATGTGTGTGTGACCTTTGTTGTATGTTATGTGTTTGATAGTTTAGTTATGTGTTTGTGAGTTAGTTAATAAAGACTGTGCACAAATATGTTTGGTTCTGACTCCATCTGCTAATTAATTGCCTCTGAAGTGATTTAGATCCCGAACCTATGCTCTAAGTAGCACGGTGCAATATGAATGTTATTTTTGATTAATGTAGCTATCCAGTAAATCTGATTAACCGATATTCATATTCATATTAATCATAATTAATAATCATATGAGTTCTGAATATTATTAATATTTCCCCTTTGAGTTAATTCGCTACAAACGTAAATTTTCTAGCGGGTTATTCACATGTAAACATTGATCAGCTCACCTAACCTGAATGACGCACAAGATCAAACCTCTCTGGAGGCTCAAAGTGCTGCATAACCAGTGATGTTTATTCTCATGTTACGCAGCACTTTGAGCTTCAGGAAGAGGTTTGATTTTGTGTGTCATTCAGGTTAGGTTGAGCTGATCAATGTTTACATGTGAATAACCCCGCTATAAATGTTTACATGTGAGTAAAAGCCAAGAAAATCATTTGTTTGCTGTGTACTGATAAGGAAATTTTTTGTTTGTTGTGAACTTCAGTGTTTTCACCTCGTCACCATGTCATCCACGGCTCTGATGATGTCACTGATCCATGTTTTGGCTTTCTCCAGGTAGATCACAGCCAGTTTGGGTTTGTTCTTCTCAACAGCTTTTATCAGTATTGGGAACAGCGAGGTGACCAGGTTGGAACTTGTACCGGTACACTACAAGAAAAAGATGATAATTAATCCACAAGGATAAGTTTCATACAGGCGGCTATCCTCTGTCCTATCTCTTGAAACCAACACGGAAGTGACAAACTGCAATTCATCGACTGGCCACTAGAGACAGACTCCAATAAGGAGTCAATCCCATAGACCATCCATGTTAAAAAAAAAAAAAAAAAAAAAAAAAAAAAACTTTACAGCAGAATAAAATGTTTACAGCCTGGTACAAAAAAAAAAAAGTTTTTGGTCTATATAGCTAATTTTGCCTTCCATGATAACTGTTGAGGGGTGATTTTTTTTTTTTAATAATTCATCTGTTTAAATTATATTAAGCCTTAAAGTTCTGCATAATTAAGGGTGTGGCCACTTGGATTGCCACTGCTGTCACTGTATGTACATGTGCACACATGCATTTATAATCAGAACACATGTTGATGTATCTTCTTGGCATTGGCTAAAAGTTTTGTCCGTCAGATTTACTACAATGACAATGGCTGGAGAAACCACAAGACACCACAAAATCCACAACACTGATTGGATATTATAACTAAAACTGCTGCACTATTCTGGAAAAGATACTTTGGACACAGGCTCCTTTTTCTGTGAGAGTTTATGTATATGATTGTATATAGTTTTACAACATAAACTTTCTTCAGGTGGACAGGACTGGGAATCACACCTGAACAAACAACAGATTCTGGTTTATGAGAGATCAATGTGAGTCTTCACACTGTTTACACATGAAGAACATGTAAACAGCATACCCTGACAGCAACATAGTGTCTGCCCAGATCTGGCCCACATTTGGTCTGTGTGTAATCCACATGTACCAGATGTGGGCCAGATCTGATGGCTGTTGGATGTTTTTCAATGGACGCTTATCATGGACATTTTACCCAAGTGCAACGGATTGGATTCATCTCATGATCACTATTTCATTACAAATAACTCCTTGAACTGACTTGATATAAAAGTTTATTTTCACATGCAGAATCCTGAGGAAAAAAGTCTGATTTTTAGAAAAATTATGAATTAGTATGATGAAATGATGATAATTTACATGATGAATTAGTCTCACCTTCAGCAGAACAGCCTCAGAGGATCCGAACAGCATTTGTGTTTCAATAGCTTGTTCTCTGATCATACGCTCCAGCTTTGGGAAGCCTCCCAGACACAAGAATGACAGATGATAGAGGAGAGCCGTTCGCTCCACAGATGGAAGAAGCTCCTGGATGAACTCTGGACTCCATGTGGATTCACTGATGTCAAGCTCTGAGACACCAAACCAAACATTATTGATGTTCAACAACTTCTAGGGTTCAGTCATGGGTGAAATGTGTCATAACGTTTATTTATACATGTGCCAGTCTTGGTTGTATTCAACACAGAATGTCTCAGGTTACGTATGTAACCATAGTTCCCTGAGAACAGGGACGTCTACTCTGCGTTTCAGTATGCTTTGGGGAACGTCACTCGTGAACCGATGTCTGAAAGCCAAGAATCAAACCACTCCAATATCCTTGGCTGGCGACAGCCTATGACGTCATCATAGCGCGACCCAGAAGATATAAGGAGCACCTAGAGAACCAGTCAGTACCTTATCACCTTGAGGGACTGTTCAGCAGGCAGCCCCCGAAGCATGGCAGGGCAATGCAGAGTCTATGGTTACATACGTAACCTGAGACGGTCCCTTTCGAATGGGAACTCTACTCTGCGTTTCAGTACGCTTAGGAGAGCGATATACCCACGCCGCCATGCTTAAGGAGAGTGCATGCCAAAAGATGGCCAGACAAGTGTCAAGCGGTTTCGAATGAAACGCCAGATAGCAACTCGCCCTCAGGTCACACAAAGGCTGTCAGTGACAGCCTTCCCCACGGCCAACAACCCAAGCTGAGCCTCAAAGAGGCCTTCCATAGAAAGCCTACCAAGGCTGCTCCAGGCTTCTGGGACCAAATCTTCCAAGGAAGAAGGTCCCTTTAAGGGAATGTGGCCAGGGAACTGAAAGGAACCCCAGCCAGTCACTAGAAGGGGGAAAGTAATCACCCTAATGCCACCAGGGAGGCTGACCTGGTCTGACGAAGGACAAACTTAGTTTTGGCCAACCCTGTCTGAATACAGAGTCTCAACAACACATTCTTCAGAGAAGACAGCAAGTAAGAGCGACTGCAGAAGGGGCAGTAAGTAACTCAAACCCACACGTAGAGATGGGCATCCTGGAGAGCAGAACTCAGCTGAATGCTATAAACCCTCTTATTGAGGGGAGTATACTCTGTTCAATCCTAGGATCTACTCAGCGCTTAATAATTTGCACTGAGGAGGCTGTGGGCTGAAACCCTGCTACAGGGGAGCACAAACCAGCCTGGGGCTGACCTTAAACGGGAGGTCTCATGGAAGCCTTCAACCAATGATCAGCTTAGGGAGCTAAGCACTATTACAAAAACAACCCTAAGGGGGAGTACAAAGCTCAACCTAACAGATAGACCATACTGTAGGCACATAATCATGGAGGCCAGAAAGGGGCCTACAACATGACAAAAGTTCTACATATCACACTAGTATACTTAGTCACAAAGTGGGAAGTCCAAGAGCAGCCTGATAAGGCCACACACTTGAACATCTAACTTGCTGGAACAAAGAACAAACCACATGGCTAAAGTACAGGAGATAAGACTGTGAGTGCCCACATAACAGTCCATTCAACACCATCCAGTGAGCAGTGCACTCGGTAAAAGAACATTTTACTCTTAAAGCAAGAGGAGTACAACATATGCCATCATGAACTAAGGAAGGCCCAAAAACAGGCCTATAACCTCAGTCAGACACATTGCGTCAGGCCGTGGCAGTGTTTCAAGCTCCAGGACTTTGGCTCCTTTGGCTTGCTTAGTTGGGGACACTTGACATTTGATATTCAATAGTATTCTTGACATTTATTCAACAGTGCTTCTGATCTGCCTGCATTGACACTATTATTTAAGAGCTGCTGTGCAGCCAAATTATGTACCAGTTATCAATGTAAAGCTGCTTTGACACAATCTGCATTGTAAAAAGCGCTATATAAATAAAGGTGACTTGACTTGACTACAAGGCCTACAACCTCAAACAGACATGAGCATAAACCTGTGGCAGTGTCAATGTACGTGAGCAAACTCATGACCATACACCAACAGTGCCTAATGCTGAAACCAGAAGGAGGCTAAGACAATGGAGCCAACAACTTCTACAGTTATAACTGCTGTGGCAATGATCTCATAGCGGGAGCTAACAGAGACCAAACCAAAAGTAAGACTCTCTACACTCAACCTGAGTGTGCAATCCAACAGGTGATGCACTCAGTGAAACACAAACCCTAACCGGGGAGTGCAAAAGTCACCACCTCCTTAAATAGAGGCCAAAACAGCCTACTATTATGAGAACAGGCATTAACCTGTGGCAGCACTAGTTAGTAAAGCTCACATACATGTAGGGCAAAAGCTTAGAGCCCAATGCTTTGTAAATACATGCCATCCAAAGAGGATGAAGGTTCTCACCAAACAGAACAGGACAGGTTAAATGAATGAGTTTTAAATGGAAAGTGTCTCACCTTTGCTATCGGCCATGTTTTGTTTTGTTTTTTTAATTGAGCGTAGACTGGTAAATCGTCCAACTGTACGGCCTGTAAAAATATGACAGAAGATGTGATGCAAGTAGAATCAACAGATTGCATTTAATTCCCCTTGTGAAAAATAAGTGTGCTTAACTGTACTGAAAGTGTACTTTTTGTGTACTTTTTAAAAAGTGCACTTGCAGATAATATAATATACTTAAAATTAAAGGCAACTTAAGTTTACTTAAAGGTGCCCTAGAATCTCAACTTCACAAGATGTAATACAAGTCTCTGGTGTCTCCAGAATGTGTCTGTGAAGTTTTAGCTCAAAATGCCCCATACATTTTTATTATACCATGTTTTAACTGCCTATTGGTGGGATTAAAAATGCTCTGATTTGTATGTGTACACCAGTGTTTCCCAACCACATTCCTGGAGGCACACCAACATTTTGCATGTCTCCTTTGTCTGACACACCCATTTTAGATCTTTGAGTCACTACTAATGAGCTGATAACCCTAATCAGGTGTGTTTAATTGAGGAGACATGCAGAATGTGCAGTGTTGTTGTGCCTCCAGGAACGTGGTCGGGAAACACTGGTTTACACCTTAAATGCTCGTGCTCCCCGCCCTCAAGCTCGCGACTCTTTAATACATTGCATAGATCAGTGGTCCTCAACTCCGGACCTCGAAATCCAGATTCCTGCAGAGTTTAGCTCTAACCCTAACAGTTAACGATATAATTAAGTGATTAATTAAGCTATGCTTAAATGAGAATACTAGTGCACTGTTTATGAAGGCTATATCTTTAACACCAAGCATATCTGCAGACTCTGTTGATTTTCTCCTTGATTCTTTTAACTCAAAAGTACAGAATGTTATTGATAACATTGCTCCTGTGAAAGTCAGGAAGAAAGTGGCGGACAAAAAGCACCATGGAGAAACTCAACAGCGGTGCAAAATATGAAAAGACAATGCAGAAAAGCTGAGCGCATGTGGCGAAAGACAAAACTTGAAATCCATTATAACATCTATAAAGATACTCTTCATGTATTCAATGTGGAATTAGGCAAAGCTAGACAGACCTTCTTCTCAAATATTATAAAAAGAAACTTAAACAACACCCGCACTCTTTTTGCTACAGTAGATAGACTAACAAACCCCCCAAGTAAGATTCCCAGTGAAATGCTCTCAGACAGCAAATGTTGTGAGTTTACTTCCTTCTTCTCTGAGAAAATTAATAATTAATTAATAATTCAGTTGTCAAGCCCATCCTGAAAAAGAGCAATCTGGATAACACCATATTGAGCAACTACAGGCCAATCTCAAATCTTCCTTTCATAGGCAAGATCATTGAAAAAGTTGTTTTCAATCAGCTGAACAAGTTCTTAAGCTTGAATGGATATTTTGACAACTTTCAATCTGGTTTCCGACCACATCACACCACAGAGACAGCGCTCATAAAGATAATAAATGATATTCGCCTAAACACAGATTCAGGTAAATTATCAGTGCTGGTTCTACTCGACCTCAGTGCTGCATTTGACACTGTCGATTACAACATACTTCTTGACAGGCTCGAATACTGGATTGGGCTTTCTGGGATGGTCCTTAAATGGTTCAGGTCATACTTAGAAGGGAGAGGTTATTATGTGAGTATCGGTGACCATAAGTCAGAGTGGACATCCATGACATGTGGAGTCCCTCAAGGTTCAATACTTGCACCCCTCCTGTTCAACCTATATATGCTGCCACTGAGCCAAATAATGAGAAAGAACCAAATTGCATATCACAGCTATGCAGATGACACCCAGATTTACCTAGCCCTATCACCTAACGACTACAGCCCCATTGACTCCCTGTGCCAATGCATTGATGAAATTAAAAATTGGATGTGCCTAAACTTCCTTCAGTTAAACAAAGACAAAACTGAAATCATTGCGTTTGGAAACAAAGATGAAGTTCTCAAAGTGAACATGTACCTTCACTCTAGGGGTCAAACAACTAAAAATCAAGTCAGGAATCTTGGTGTGATTTTGGAGTCAGACCTGAGTTTCAGTAGCCATGTAAAGACAATAACTAAATCAGCATATTATCATCTCAAAAATATTGCAAGAATTAGATGCTTTGTCTCCAGTCAAGACTTAGAGAAACTCGTTCATGCTTTCATCACCAGCCGGGTGGATTATTGTAATGGGCTCCTCACTGGCCTTCCCAAAAAGACCATAAGACAGCTGCAGCTCGAACAGAATACTGCTGCCAGGATTCTGAGCAGAACCCGAAAACATGAACACATCACATCAGTCCTCAGGTCCTTGCACTGGCTTCCAGTTGCATTTAAAATTGACTTTAAAGTACTGTTACTTGTTTATAAATCACTCAATGGTCTAGGACCTCAATACATTGCAGATATGCTCATAGAATATAAACCTAACAGATCACTCAGATCATCAGGATCAAGTCATTTAGAAATACCAAGTGTTCACTCAAAGCAAGGAGAGTCTGCTTTTAGCTGTTACGCCAGCCGCAGCTGGAACCAGCTTCCAGAAGAGATCAGGTGTGCTCCAACAGTAGCCACATTCAAATCCAGACTCAAAACACATCTTTTTATCTATGCATTTGCTGATTGAGCACTGTGCTATGTCCGAACTGTTTGCACTTTATTTTATATATATTATATTTTTATTCTTTTAATTCCTTTTCCTGTTTTTATTTCATTTTTAATGTATTTTACATCTTTTATGTATCATTTTATGTGCATGGTTAAGATATCTCTGGATTACAGTCAGGACACTTTCCAAAGGGGGAAATTTGATTTGCATAGATAAGATATCTCCGGAAGGGGGATTAGGGCTGTGTGGTGCAGTTTGAGGTGTCTTGGCAAAAGGGGAGATTGAAACTTTGTTTATCAGTTTGAAGTGCCTTAACAGGTAGCAGTCCTGTTGTGTGAGGAAGATCCATTCAGATCCGCTCTGATGGATAGATCCGTTTAGATCCACTCTGACAGACAACAACAACAAAAAACTCCCTAAGACTTCCTAGCTCTTCCATCCAGATAGCAAAATTCTCTGTTTTTACTGTTATTTCTATTCCTTATGTTCTATGTTTATTATTCTTCTTTATGTAAAGCACTTTGAATTACCATTGTGTATGAAATGTGCTATACAAATAAAATTGCCTTGCCTTGCCTCGCCTTGCCTAATTAAGGGATGATTAAGCATTAATGATGAACATGTGCTGTTAACAAGCAGAATCACTGAAGAAAAGAGAAACACAAGAACTACAACTGACTTCAGCCACAGCCTTAGATGAAATCAATTGAAGATAAAAGACATTTAAACAGCATTAACCAGCTTCACTTATTACTAACCAGACTGACTATAGGCGTGTTTGAGATGAGCAAATTCTGAGCAGAACCGATCACCGGTGATCACCGCGAGATGCATGCCGGTTAGAAATGTGTCCGAGGGTGGACCGCCTTGCTCTGATGTCATGCCGACGTGTGTCAAAAATCTCTTGCGAGGGCGAGGCGACCTCATCGGATTCTGCAGTCGAGCGCAGTTGCTCTCCACCGAATGCGCTGACTAAAAGCACGATGGGAAAAGACTTGATGATGACACAGCTTAAAGCTTATTGGTTTAAACAATCGTGATGTATTAATCTCTTTTAAAATGTTTGATTTTAAAACTCTAATATTATGGTTTTCTATGTAAAAAATAATGTGCAAATATTCCCAAACTCTCTCACACTGCGATCTCTCTATATGAGTGATACACACATCTTTTGAATGGAAATAAGTAACACATAACACATAATTATGTGTTATTTAATAAATAAATATGTTTTTTCATATAAAAGCAACAGAACTTAAATTACATCCAGTTTATCAGCAACACAGCGCTCGAGTGTGAATCCTGCGATATCTGCCTTCGATCTCGTAGGTGTCTGATCCACTACGAGAACGGAGAACTGTCCGTCTGTCCTGCACTTTTTGCACTCCTCCCCTCACTGCAGCCGCCTACTCTTGGCTGAACTTCAGGCGAGGCTAGGCGCATCTCAAACAAGCCTTTTATTTCTGTTATTCATCTACAGAAGCTGTTATTGAGAATTAACAGAGGTTTAGATGTTGATGTCTTATTGAAAGTGTTTTGTTTGTGGTCACCATCATGGAGATCAGTGTTTGCTTTTTTTACTTGAGCTCTTGACCCTTGACTTTTAATGAGTTGCTTCTTTTTTGGCAATTGCAGATGTTTTCAGAAAACATTTCTGCATTGATAAAGCAGGGGCCTGTACCATGATTGTAGTTGAACAAACTCAGGGTTATAGGATTAGTTTCGAGTTGACAAAACCAAACAACTCCAATCCAGCTTTGTTGGTACCATGATGCTGATCATCAACTATCTCTGTCAACTCAAGCTTTGATCCTGAGTTTGTGGAGTGCATGCACATGAATGAGTGACATCAGTGGCAAGCAGCCAATCACATGCCTTGCAACAGAGAGAAACTATGATTCACTTCTCGCGAGAGAGCCAGCGCGATTCAAAACTCTTTCACTGAAAATGAAGAATTTAAATGCATTTATACTAAAGAAAATACTTGTCCGTGAAAGAGGACAAATAAAAGAAATGATCCTTCTCTATCAGTGCAAGTGAACCTTGTGAAGTTATATAGTTGATAATATATAGTGATACTCAAATATGTATGTTCACATGTAGTCATTTTTAAAGTTTATTTACAGCTTATTTATCTTACACATGATCTGTATATATTAATATCCATGTATTATCCATGCTTAATAGTAACTGTTAAACTAAAATCGCTTGTGTAATGGATTAATAATAATATAAATCATATAACATTTTATAAATCATATATAAATCATAAAATAATTGTAATTATCATTAAAGCCAGACAATTTCATTGTTGATTTTTTTTTTTTTTTTTTTACTATAGTGACCTTTAATTTGGAGAAGAGAAACTGGGGAGTGACTTTATGTGTTGGGTGTGTCAGTGTCACTTAGCTTACATCTGATTGGTCCATAAAATATTACAATATTAAAAATATACAATATAAAACCATTATTTTGTTTCCGATACTGAATGTTGATGTCCTTGTTAACTTAGCTTAAAACATGTTTTGTGTCATTTATACACTCACAGACATCAACATTCAGCATATGAAAACAACAATGGTGACATGCTTCATTCAAGCATACAAACACATTCATGGCTCCATGCACTGCAGCATGAATAAATTATGCAGCTGTGTTTTTTTTGGTTAGTGGAAATGGCTTGAATGAAGAACGTTTGGCAGTGGACAAATTATTAATAGGAGGATCATTATCATAAATCTCCCTGAACCCTTGGTGTGTAGACTACTACAACCCTGCTCATTTTGAACTGTATACAGTAAAAAACGTTGGGTTATTTTTAACCCAACCATTGGGTTAAACATTGGGTCACTATGTTTTTTTACCAATTTGGGGTAATTTTTAACATCGTTGGGTTATTTTTATTAATAACCCATCTGTTGGGTTAAATACTGATCCCGTGACGACGGTTCAAATTTGAACGGTCCAGTGACAGTCAAGAAAGAAGCTGCTGCGCCTGATTAATGTTTTATGTAACATTTAGGTATTGTGTACTGAAACATTACATATATTCTAAAACTGAATTTAAAATTTTTAAGTCGTAATTTTCTAGTCCTCGAATCCGGTAAGTGAGATCGATTGGAAAGGAATCCTAGCTATCCCAGTCAGCTCGGCAGCAGTAATAAAGTATTTAAAACATACTAGCGAAACTGCTTAGAGATGTATTACCTTACTATGGTAACTAATAATATTGTCTTGTGAAATGTAACGTTATATCGATAAACTAAGGAAGACTAGGTCTCAACAATCACTATCCAATATTACGCATGTTTTAAGGTCTTTGTGATAATCTTTCATAATATGACAGCAACTTTTTTTTTGTACAGGTGCCTTCAGAAATGTGAAACGAAAGAGCGCTTCTCGTTTGAGCCGAGCTGCCCCACACGGACCATTTATCAGCTCGGCCTACGCAGCGCGAGCTCTGTCCTCAATTCTCGATCATACGGCACCACAACAGGGCTGTTTGAATTTGCTGAAATCTAAGATATTGTAAGATGAAAGAGCGCAATATTCCCAACAGCTTCTATGCAAAAAAACTGGAAAAATGTTGTGCAACCAAAAAACAATTAGTTCAAGAGTAGTTCTCGGTAAATAACCTACTGTTTATTAGATTTACTGTACTAACACTAACTGCAAATCTGGTATTTGCAAAAATGTGGTATATTAATAATGCATGTTCTATATAGTAATGCATGTAAATGTATTACAGGAGTATCTGAAGCATCTTTGTACTATTATTTCTTATGAAGCTATGTTAGGTGCATTTGTGTTGTACTAAATGTGTTGATACTTGTGTTTTAGACAAATGGAATAATTTGTGAAGCAAAGACTACAACCTGCTATTTAATGGAAACATTTGAAGGTAAGCTATTTTAATAAGTGACAACTTTTTTTTTAAAATACTTTACTGACAATATTCCATTTTTCTGCTTTATTGTAACACAGAGCAAGGAGTGGATGAAAGTTTTATGCTGCTGGATGACAGTGGTTCTCAACTGGTCCTAGATTATCCTCAGCAATACACATTTTGGATGTCTTCCTTATCTGACACCCTTTTCCGGCCTTAGAGTCTCTCTGCTAACAAGCTGGTAAGTTGAATCAGGATTAGAGAGACAAAATGTGCAGTGCTAGGGCTACGACAGAACCAGGTTGTTTGGGAAACACTGTCGTACAGTTTATTACTCTTTTTTTTTTTTTTTTCTCAGTTGTCTTCCTTTATTTTAATACATTGTTTTAATTTAAACAGAATCCAAGTTGTTTAATGACTGACAACGATTTAGTATCAAAAGAACGCAAGAAGTCCTCACAGCCATGCATGGATTTATAAACTATTGAAGAAATTGAATGCTGAGTTTAATGATGTTCAGAATAGTGTAGGGTTGTTTTATTTCAGGAAAAAATGTATTGCCAATGTCATGCATGTGAAATTTGTCCACATACCTGTGGTATAAATAACATTTTTTATACTTGTCTTTCAAAGATGGTCATGGAGAAACTGCCTTCAAAACCCTCCCCGCTGTCCTGCCATCATCGCCTCACAAATGGGAAAATGCTGCTGAAATGAAGCACAGCTTAACTGACATTCAGCCTGTAAATAAAAGCAACACTGCAAAACTAGCTTTGATAAATTACACTGCTCTGTATATTGATTCTGATTGTTAATAGGTTAGTTCACCCAAAAATGAAAATTCTGTCATTAATTTTTCACCCTCATGTTGTTCCACACCTATAAGACCTTCACTCATCTTTGGAACGCAAATCAAAATCTTTTTAAACATTCTGTCCCTCCATTGACAGTCCAGGAAACTAAATTTTTTAAGGTCCAGAAGGGTAGTAAAGACATGACTAAAGTACTCAATGTGACTCCAGTGGTTTAACCTCTCACCAGACGTGACTTTTGTTGCGTTGCATCATAACAGCTAAAAGCTGTCTACACTGAACTCGACAAACTGACCGTTGCAGAGCACTCGGACTACATCAGAAACAGAACAGGGAATCCGTTTACTCGGGAATTGGTTGTCGCTCCGCATCCAGTGTAGACAATATGACTGATTGTAATGGGTTCTACTGTCTTTTGATATGTCGCTTTGCTCGCCTCCGGTGTAGGCACGGTTTCAGTTTTATGAAGCGACACGAGTACATAATTTTTGCATTTACACAACGTCTGCTCTTGAGTGCCGTGGAGGCGTGTCTGCCTTCAGTGCCGTGGGCGGAGCTAAAGAGTCACGAACGCGCACAGCTTTTGTGTAGAGATCGTCTGCTAACTGCGACATCATTATAAATAAAATTTATTTTATTTATTAATTAACGCTGGGTTCTTTGGGAAGCTGAAAAAGTCAATCTTTCCCTCACAACCAAAAACACACTCATTTGGTGAGACTGTTGAAAAATCTCTCAGCTTCCGTAATCCAAACAAAGCACGTTGATGGACGTTCTCCAATATAAAAACTTAACTAGACAAGAGACATTTACTTTAAAGCAAGCAAAATACATCAGCTGTGAAAAAAAAAGAAATGCCAGAAAAACTTTTCATAAAAAATTATTTTTAAATAAATGAATTCTATATATAATAATAATATGATTATTAATGATTTTGTTTTGTCATTGACATAACCACAAACTAAATGAAACTATTTACACATGTGATAAATGGTGTTGGCAGTCTAGAAATTTTACTGGTTTGATCCAAAGCAATATTATAGTGGTTTCTTCATAAGATTAAAAAACTAAATCTTGTTAGCAGGTCCTCAACCCAAGCACAAGCTCTACACTTCACCACAACGGTAATCTCCAAAAAAACACTAACATAACAAAAACATTTACATAATAGAACATTAAACAGTAAGAAGTCTCTCCATATTCCTATCTTTCTAAAAAAATGTATAAAATAACACTTTTTCAACATTTACTCTGTCACTTCAGCCTGGTGCAAAGCATGATGGGAAGTGAAAGTCCTGTTTGATTGGGTTACTTGACTGAAACATATTTCAAAATGAAAACATCAATTGAGCTCTAGCATTCATGCATCTTCTTTGAAACACAACATTAATGGAAATCATCTTATTAAACTCTGGACTAGACTAAGTCTAGGACTATTTTAAACCATGACAGAGAAAGCAGATTTCTGTTAATCTGGTTTAAAGGGCCATTTTATTCCTGGACTAGGCTTAATCTCTGTCTGGGAAACTGCCCCAATGTGTTCATTTTATAGGTGAAGATCAGACCTCCAAAACCAAGACCATTCAAGACCAGGGGCCTGTACCATGATGGTAGTTGAACAAACTAAGGGTTATAGACCTTATTTACCAGAGAAACAACCCAGCAGGCACCGGGCGTCAATATAACGTCAGATTGACGTTGGACCACTACGTCGGATAGACGTTGCATTTTGGTTGAAAATGAAAATCTGGTTGACGTCATAACCAAACGTCAGACTGACGTCAATCTCCAACGTTGGTAAGACATTGATTCGATGTTGGATTTTGGTTGGTTAAAACCACAACCTAAAATAACAAAAGATCAATGTCTAATGATGTTATAGTTTGACGTTGAGTAGACGTTACCACCACTTTGACGTATAGAAGACGTTGCCCACTGAGCAAATTACGTCCAGAAGACGTCTTTTTGAGGTCTTGTCTCAGGTTGAAAAGACGTCCACTGAGGGACCAGAATGAAAGTTTTTATGACGTCTCTTTTTTTGACGTCTTCTGGACATCTGATATAGACGAACACGCAGAATCACCAAAGGAGAAAAATCACAATTTTAAGCCACCATCGTGGAGATGAGTGTTTGTTTTAGTTGGGCTCTTGACCCTTGCCTTCTTAATATTAGAGTTTGTTTGGGCAGTTAACTGAGTCATAACAGCCAGACAAGTAAGAGAAATTAAAATCAGGTTGATTATGTTTTCACATAATTATTTGACCTGAATCACTGAACTCATCTAGAGCCCAATCTCTGAGTTAGATTTACATTATTGATTACAGCAGAACTGTGATTCTACAGCACAAGATCAGCTTCATCATATATAAAGGATTTCACATGATAAAAAGTTTTTTTTGCTTAGGCACACACAGACATCAAGAATCAGCCTGTGAATCTCAATGACGGTGACAAGCAACATATTCTGATCAACAGATCAACTCTGAACATTAGAAAACAAGCTACTAAAAAGTCACATAAACAGAACAAATAAAATATGAGAATAAAGGAAATTACTAAGACAATTAAGCTCATAATTTATTCATGCAGCAATGCATGATGGGAGCCATGGATGAATTTTGATTGGTGGCTCCCAGAATGCACTGCAACATGCTTTTTGATGGTCACCACTGTTGAGATTCACGGGCTGATTCTTGATGTCTGTGTGTGCTTAAAATGAATACTTTTTTTTTTGTTCATCACACCTTTTCTGAAATCATTTGAATCATATGATAAAGCTGATCTTGTGCTGTAGAATCACAGTTCTGCTGTAATCAATAATGTAAATCTAACTCAGAAATTGGGCTCTTCATGAGTTCAGGTCAAATAATGGTTATGTAAGACCATAATCAACACCTGATCATTTCTCTTTACTTGTCTGGCTGTTATGACTCAGTCAACAGCCCAAACAAACTCTAATATTAATAAGTCAAGGGTCAAGAGCCCAACTAAAGCAAACACTCATCTCCACGATGGTGGCTTAAAAATTGTGATTTTTCTCCTTTGGTGATTCTGCGTGTTCGTCTATATCGGATGTCCAGAAGACGTCAAAAAAAGACGTCATAAAAACTTTCATTCTGGCCCCTCAGTGGACGTCTTTTCAACCTGAGACAAGACCTCAAAAAGACGTCTTCTGGACGTAATTTGCTCAGTGGGTGGGTTTTGGTTGCCATACCTGACGACTAAATGTCGGTATTTGACGTCATTTTGACGTTGGTTTAAGACGTTGATTCGATGTTGGATTTTGGTTAGTTAAAACCACAACCTAAAACCAACAAAATATCTATGTCAAATGACGTCGGTATTGGACGTCAAACTAATGTTGTTATTAGACGTTGGTTTGACATTGAATTTTGGTTACCAGACGTCGCGACCTAAATTTAACCAAATACTAACGTCTTATGACGTTCTGTGCCTGCTGGGAAGCGTGCCGCCATCTTTAGAAAATTGTCTTTGAACTTCTGTTTTTGCAGTAGCCCTGTACATTTCTGGCATCGCTGTCAAAGAATAATTAGCTGGTGAAGTGGATTTACCTGTTGTAGAGTTAATGAAAGTTATCATGAGCATTGTTATGTTTAAAGCAGATGTCTTAACAAATGTCAGTCACATGCTTCACAACATGATAAACTGTGATTCACTTCTCGCGAGAGAGCCGGCGTGATTCAAAACTCTTTTGCTGAAAATGAAGAATTTAAACGCATTTACACTAATGGAAAATACTTGTCTGTGAAAGAGGACAAATAAAAGAAATTATCTTTCTCTATCAGTGCAAGTGAAAGTTGTGAAGTTAGTTTATATAGTTGATATATAGCGAAAGAGACTCATACTTGTAAGGTCACATCCAGGGCTTGATATTAACACCCGCCAACCCACCAAATGCGGGTAGATTTCGGCTGTGGCGGGTAAGACAGCCACCCCCACTAGCCACTAGGGTTGAATATAATTTAAGCCTACAGCTAAATGAAAGGTAGCCAAGCTCGTCGTATCACAAAAGTACAATTCATTCACAGTTCTTTATCAATTAACTTGCAGTTAGTGAAGGCGGGATAGGCGGAATCGCGCTGAATGACACACAACAGAAGCGCTCGCGTGCGCGCTCTCTCAGTCGCACGCGCAATCAGTTCTCCTTGCGCCTTAATACATGCACACACAGATGTCAAAATGCATCGTGTGGAGTATCTCGCGTGAATACAGTCGGCTATGGCTTAAGTGGACGTAAACAGGTGGGTAAAAACTGGATATGTGTATGTCCATGCATTCAGCAGCCCCCAAATAAATAGCTGTAGGCTATGTCATTAATGTTAATCAAACATCAAAAAAAATGTTAAATAAATGTATACATGCTAAATAAACATATCTATCTAATTTATTTTTTTTTTAATTACTATTTGTAATTTTGCTTCTTTGTTCTTTTTATATAGCCTAACAAAAATAACTGTACATGCCAGCTGATATATACATTATATAGAGGGTATGCACGTGACGTCACAGGCGGCGGAAGTGGCTGCGGTTACGTCGTCCACTGAGTGGCAAAAAGACCATGCGGCAACATTTGTGTACACCGTGTGAAATCAGCGAAAACACGCGGGAAACGCGTCAAAATGGGAAAAAGCTGTTGTGCGATAGACTGTACTAATAAATTCAACAAGAATTCGGAGCTATCGTTTTACACACTGCCAAAAAACACCGAAAGGAGAAGTAAATGGATCGCTGCACTTCGCAGGAAAAACTGGAATCCATGCACCGAAGTGTGGATTTGCAGTAGCCACTTTGTCTCAGGTATGTTGAATTTTTGTATAAAAAATATCCTATGATATCCTACTTAAGTGAATACTCCTCAAATATTTTACAATTTTATATTCTGTGTAATTGCAAAGTTTGGTCAGTCAGCCTTCATTAAAAAAAAAAAAAAAAAAACCTATTATGATGAGTCTATGTTTTACAAAAGCGGGATGGTTAGATAGTGTTAGTTGGGCAAGACAACCCGTTTTTCTTACAAGTAGTACTACACAAGGCTTGATATATACATACATACCTCTCCCTCCGTCCTCCCCCTCCTTCCAAACATATAGATATTACTTGTAAAACTTTTGTTTCTTTCAGGAAAAAAGAGTGATGATCCCCTACACCCTGACTATGTGCCAAGTTTATTTTGTTTCACCTCCAAATGTGATCGTACTCGGGCTGTCAACAACCTGGCAAGATATGTTCGATCTCAAGATGTTGTGAAAAAGACTCGTCAACACAAGCAGAGAGATCACTGCCACAGCTCTTCTGGACCTGGAGTTTTACACTTCGGTAAAGTTGGTTTTATATTCGCACATTCGGACTTCTGATAAATTCAGACTTTCCAATAAATGTGCAATAAATTAATGTTTGCGAATTTTAAGCAGCGACATGATATTGACAACCAACGATTGTCAACTTACAACATTTTTCACAGTCGATCAAAATAGGCAAGTATTGTTTTAATGGCATATTTACTTGTGAATGTCCACTGAATGTCCAATGTTGTGTGATTAACAAGGCTATTGAATACGGATGTCCGAATGTGCGAATATAAAACCAACTTTACCCAAGTGAGTTTTACATCAGTGGCAGAGGTGGGTCAAAGACATTTAGGTGTCCTCAGCAAAGGTAATTTATATTAATAAACTAAATAGAAAGCACATAAAATGCAAGTAAAGTGTCTATTTTAATGTTTCAAATACGTTTTGAGAAAATAATATGTGGGTTAAATAAATCACTATCATTCAGTGTAACACTAATATATTTATGTAAACATGAGACAACACATTATTACAATTGTAAATAAGTGATCTTACTAAATTTGATTGTATTTTAAATGATTAAAAATATTGCTGACAAATGGGTGAAACCTAGGATGGTGAGAAAGTTAAAAAATGTAAAAATACAAGTAATTAGTATTTGGGTTAAAAGTAATGTCTTTTAATCTCATAAAATCATTCTTCTGAATATGTTTGACAGGATGACATTGAATAACAGATTAGTGTGTGTCTTCTGTAAATCATGGTAAAAAATGTATATTTCTTTTTTGCTTAGGAAAATAATTGTTAATGAAGACACATTCTAATGTACTGAAAAATTAACATTAAAAGATGTATTACACATTGTTTTGATGCTTGAAACCCCTTTTTTTCTTTGACCCAGGTACAGACTGTTGAGGTCCAAGGCACTGAGGTCCAGACAGAGATGACACACAGTGATGTAACCTCTTTACATGAACAGATTAAATCTTTAAACACTGACCCCCAGTTTCACAGTCAAGGCTTAAGCTAGTCCTAGACTAAAATGCATGTTTGAGCTGCTTTAACTGAAAGTAACTTGCACTGACATATCTTAAAAAATGTCAAGAGCCGTTGTTTTGTCTCAAGATGCACACCAGTAATGTTTTTTTCTAGGGTATGTTTATAAAAGCTACTTAAATACCTTAATTGAAATAAAGCCTAATCCTGGCTTAGCCTAAACCCTGTCTGTGAAACCGGGCCTGAATGTCAATCACTGAGGGATAAAGTTCACAAATTAGAATGTGAGATAAAACATCGTACACTTGACCCTTCCCAGTTTGATGACAGCAAAATTAAATTTTTCACTGGACTACCCAATTTACAGACATTCATGCTAGTGTTCACTTTTGTCTCATCAGTTTTTCCTAAAACTGTAAAGCAGTCTGTAATGGCTACTCAGGAACTACTTCTTATACTCATGAAGCTCCGCCTCAATCTGTCTGAGGAATTTTTGGGCCACCTCTTCTTGATTCATCAGTCAACTGTATCAAGAATTTCTCGACGTTGGATAAATGTCATGGCAAGCAGGCTTCATCCTTTAATATTGTGGCCAGAAAGAGGCGACTTAACCCGCAGCTTACCAATGTGTTTTGGGACATTTTTTAAGAACTGTGTAAGCATAATTGACCGCTTTGAGGTGTTTATTGAGCGACCTTCAGATTTAAAAGCTCGAGCTCAAACATGGAGCAACTACAAACAACACAACACTAGAATACATGTTGAAAGGGTGATTGTAATGTTGAGGCAGAAATACACAATTCTAGGCTCAACTCTGCCATTTTGTTCAACTCTAATTAGGCTTACAGGCAGAGTGAAGGACAGCCTTATAGATAAGATTGTGTTAACATGTTGTGCTCTGTGTAATCTTTGTGAAACCATAGTGCCTTCAGATTGATGAAGTGAGTGTTAGATCATGTGAAGTGTTATTCAAACCACCCGTCATAGCTTGACTGTGATACTAAAAAACATGATAGGTCTAAAAAGTTTCTTCTTGATTTTCATTAATAATAATAGTAAATATTTATTTAGTAATGATATGACTATAAATATAATATTTCACAGCAACATATAGTATTTTCACAGTAATATATTTACAATTTTGTCTGAGAAGTATTTATAAACAAAAACCAAAAGTGACAAACATCCCTGTAGTACTCGGATGAAAATTGTGAGTGACATTTGCAAAGTACACTTGACAAATAAAAGTGATGCTCCATGACATAACGTCTGCTGACTGTTTTTTTTTTCAACAGTTTGGACTATTTTAGTTTTTAAACAGTAGCAAAGTTAGCATAGTTGTGGTCATTATGCGGCACTGCATTTCGTGTGAACCATTTTCCCAGTAATTCTGGCAACACTGCATACTTGAAAAAGGTTGTTGCCTTTATAATGTGTGTTCCAAAATTGAAATCTGGGGTTATTCTTTCAATATGCATTTCTGAAGGTGTCCACACACAGAAGTCACAGAATAGTGAGTTTGTAACGTGAATCTGGCACTGTACTTGAAAGTAATAGTGGTGTTGTCTGTTAAGTTCCAGTGCCACGTCTGAGGATGAGGATCCAACCAAGCAAAAGTCCTTTTCTTTTGACAGTTCTAACAGTGTCTTGTCTTTTCCCAAGTAAGGACATTTGATCTCCAAGCAGCCAGAGCCACAACAGTCACAATACACCTTCCCATCCGGAGATGCACCAAGATGAGGGTGCTGTGAAGAAATGCAGAGTCCAGTCGGGGTTACATGAAAATTGCAGTGTTTTGATGACATGGCCTTGATGTATGCCTCCTTTGCCTTGTTCTCCTGGTGAATGCCCCATCTGGAAATATTAAAACACTGAGTTAGATTTGTTGTATGAATACATAATATACTGTATCGATAATAACTTTACAATATGTTTTAATTAGAGGTTTAATCATTCCCTAGCTCTATCCTTCATCCTGGTCAAAACTTTATAAAACTTCATAATTTCCCCTTAATTGAATAAATACCTTGTTGCTTTAGTTGTGAACTTTGCCAACTCTCGGGGTAACATATGGCTTTCACAAGTGATTTGGGGGGTTCTTGCTCATCACTTTTTATAACGACACCAAACTTTGAAGCAGTTATTCTGCCACATCTATAGGTGAACCACATCTTTGATGACACCTGTCCCTTTGTCTCCTGTTCAACTAACTTACACTGAGCATCTGTGATTGACATGTCCCTAAACACTTTGTCACATTTGACAAGAAGCTCACTGTAGGTCAAAGACATATTTTCAGCATCAAAAAGATTTCCTAAGGGGGTAGGATAACCGTCTTTAAGAGCTGTAGGGATAAAGTCTTCCGAGTGTTTTGGAGAAACAGATAGGACAGCAGCTCTTGGGTTCACTTCTTTGAGTTTATCCAGGAAGTCTGATATTTCTTTTCCATTGGGTTTAGGTGTATCTGGAGTATTAGAGTGCCCTGACATAGTTTTGCTGTCTATATTCACGTCCACTGGACTCAATACCTTCCTTCTCTGCGTTATGGGGCTGGATAAATCAATAGAAGATAGTTCAGAGCAGCAGATTTTTTTTTGGTTTGCGCTGGCTGAAGCCACTGACATTGCAGTGAGGTGCATGGCATTTCATCACTCCTGACATTACAGCAAACATTAGTGCTGCTACATGGGAACAAGTTTCCCCAAGCCCTGCCATACAGGTACAATGGCCTGTCAACACTGTCCCTGTCTTCTCTGCAGCTATCCACGGATTTAGCGGTGGCTCATGCATTCGCTGGCTGTGTTTGACCTTCAAATATATAACATTTGTAAGTTGAAGCAGTTCGCTATAAACAAACTAGTACTAGCTAGCTTACGGTTTACCAGATAAAATTATTTAACAAAATGAAAATTATTTCTACATACCTGTCCACTTACAACCAGAATATTTCTTCGTGTTCGTGTCACTTTAATCCCTCCTACAAATCCCGCTTTGAAGTACGACCAGGCGTCGAGGCTTTTGTAGGCCTTTAAGCTTTCCCTTAGTGTACTTCCCCGTCGTCGAGATCAGGTACGTATAAATGTCGGGAAAAGCGATGTCTGGCCACATGCCAACGTCCACTGACCACAGGTGGTTTGACAAGTTGCTAGGGTCACTATCAAGTCCAGCTAAATTTATTTTTAGCTGATATATGTATGTGTATGCATATATATATATATATATATATATATAATATATACAGTACAGTCCAAAAGTTTGGAACCACTAAGATTTTTAATGTTTTTAAAAGAAGTTTCGTCTGCTCACCAAGGCTACATTTATTTAATTAAAAATACAGTAAAAACAGTAATATTGTGAAATATTATTACAATTTAAAATAACTGTTTTCTATTTGAATATTTCACAAAGTAATTTATTCCTGTGATGGCAAAGCTGAATTTTCAGCATCGTTCTCCAGTCTTCAGTGTCACATGATCCTTCAGAAATCATTCTAATATGCTGATCTGCTGCTCAAGAAACATTTAATGTGTACAATTGTACAAAATATTTGTGTACAATATTTTTTTCCAGGATTATTTGATGAATAGAAAGTTCAAAAGAACAGTGTTTATCTGAAATCTAATCTTTTGTAACATTATATATGTCTTTACTGCCACTTTTGATTGATTTAATGCATCCTTGCTGAATAAAGTATTCATTTCTTTAATTTCTTTTCAAAAAAATAAAATAAAAATTCTTACTGACCCCCAAACTTTTGAACGGTAGTGTATAATGCTACAGAAGCTTTGTATTTCAGATAAATGCTGTTCTTTTGAACTTTCTATTCATCAAGGAATCCTGAAAAAAAAAGTACACAACTGTTTTCAACATTGAAAATAATCATAAATGTTTATTGAGCAGCAAATCAGCATATTAGAATGATTTCTGAAGGATCATGTGACACTGAAGACTGGAGTAATGATGCTGAAAATTCAGCTTTGCATCACAAGAATAAATTACTTTGTGAAATATATTCAAATAGAAAACAGTTATTTTAAATTGTAATAATTTCACAATATTACTTTTTTTTACTGTATTTTTAATTAAATAAATGTAGCCTTGGTGAGCAGACGAAACTTCTTTTAAAAACATTAAAAAATCTTAGTGGTTCCAAACTTTTGGACTGTACTGTATATATATATATATATATATATATATATATATATATAATATATATACAGGTTTTTATATCAGAACAAATTGAGAAATCCATTGTAGAATCACAGTGCTGCTGTAATCAATAATGTAAATCTAACTCAGAGATTGGGCTCTAAATGAGTTCAGTGATTCAGATCAAATAATGATTATGTGAAAACATAACCAACACCACCTGATCATCTCTTAACTTTGATTGTCTGGCTGTTATAACTCAGTTAAACCTGCCCAAACAAAATCTAATGTTAAAAAGTCAAGGGTCAAGAGCTCAACTAAAACAAACCCTGATCTCCATGATGGTGACTTAATAATTGTGATTTTCTCTTTTGATTCTGCTTGTTATCATCAGATCACCTTCCTGACACATTTACTGTGTTAAAATCATCACACAATGAATGTGTCAGAATTAACACAATGAGTGTTGTCCCTAAACTCAATCTGATGTATAGGATTTGAGCCAGTTTGAGTTTTTTGTTTTTAACAAGTGCTTTTTGATACATTCTTAATGTCTGTGTTTGACGCAGAATGTGTAAAAATTAACACAAGTGTTGTCCCGAAACACAAGCACTGATGTGTAAGACTTTTTTTCTTCTTCTTTTTTTTTTTTTTGACTGGACTTGACAAAGAGATCATTGCAAATTTGATCTTTTATTTTGTTTTTCTCTTTCCTTCAATGATTCTGCCTGATAACAGCAGGTGTTCATCACTAGTGCTTGATTAATGACTTAATTATCTCATTAACTTCTCTCTTGAATGGTCTTGACTACACCTCTGGTTACTCTTCCTGACACATTCACTGTGTTAAAATCATTAACTCAGTGAATGTGTCAGAGTTAATACAACAAGTGTTGTCCCTAAACTCAGCCATTGATGTGTAAGAATGAATTAAGAGTGTAAGAACTTTTTCTCGCAACATTATGAGAACATCAGTCAAGTACAAATAACATAATAAAGACGTTACAAGAGCGTTGTTATGAGAACGTTTTCACTCAACTTTAAGAGAACATCAGTCAAGTACATATAACATGATAAGAACGTTCCCAACAATGTTGTTCTAAGAATGTTTCCTCTCAACGTTATGAGAATGTATTTTAACTATGAAAACATTATAAGAATGTTCCTGAAACATTATTTTAGGAATGTTTTTTTCTAACATTTACATAACTTTTACATAACGCTAGTGAAAGTTATGGAAACGTTCCCTGTTAGCTGGGCAGAGCTCAGTTTAACTGCTCAGAACAAACAAGAGACTCATGAACAACCATCACAAAACACAAAAACAGTCGTGGATCATCAGGTAACCACACACAGTATTGAGAGATTCACTGAGATTCAACTCTAATATCAGATAATGATATACAGAGATGTGATTTGTAAAATATACAGGCGCCCATAATGACTGAAATGTCACTACTTTTTTCTTTTTAATTTACATATCAATAATAGTTATATATTCAATCATGCTTACATATTTTACAATGTCAGGTGTAGAATGCAGAGCAAGCTAGAGCAGGAGTCAGATGCAGAAAAGTAGAAAAGAAAAAATATGCATATTGTGAGTAAAATGTAAAAAAATAAAAGTACACTTACAGTGTATTCGGTGTTCTCCTGAAAGCAGTCTTCAACTGAGTGTCACACTTCCAGACAGCAGTACTTATATCAGAGCCATGGGTGGAGTATAAGCTCCAGCTCCTCTCTCAACCTACTGTGGGAATGATGGGTGGAGCCACACCTTAACCCCACCCATAACCTGCCTCTCATTTTGCTCTGCAGCGGGCACTACTTGGCTCAAATGATAAATAACACGATTACAAAGAAGGAATTATCCTTTTCTTTTTCGACAGTAAATAATTAGCCTACATAGGCTATAAGTGGACTATACAAATCTGTATAAATCTATGACCGCCCCAGATAAAAATAAAGTACAAGAATACTTAAATACAAACAAGTACATTTGTAGTACATTCTTATTTTTGTGCTATATAAAACTGTAAAAGTTATACACTAAATACCCTTATTAAAAGTATATTTCTACTACAGTAGTATTTCAGTGAAAATGTATACTAAATACCACTAATACTTAAATTGATTTTTGGACCTTCAGGGAACATTCAGGACATTCTGGGAATGTTTAGGGGACTATTAGGCTGCTCCTGCTCGATCGCTCCTGTCTGCCTCACTGCTCAGAGTGGTTTGCTTCTGTAACTCTGTATAGTCTTGTTTTGAATCTCTTACTTTCATTCATTGTTGCTTATATTATCATTACCTTATATCAAATACTGCCTACCACACATAGGTGGGTAGTCCAGGGGTCAGAAAGTAAAAGTCCTGCCATATTTTTAAGGTGTGTTCACGCAGCCTCGTAATTCCTGTAGTTACGAGATTCTAGATTGTAAAAAGCGTTCACGTCCTCGTAGAGCTCGTAATTACAGCTTGTAAGCTGGGAGTTTTCTGATAGCTCCCACATGTACCACCTGACCGCTGTAGATTAATTTAGGCGTTGATAGTGGTGCCATGGAAACGCATAATTCCCAGTCCAAGGACCAAAAGGACGTGAACAGCTCCGAATATAACGTCACATGTTGTCATTTCAAGATACCGGTAAATACGAGGTGACGTGAACGCAGCTTTATTCCACCCACTGAAGCATTAATGAGATAAATAAGTGATTAATTGAGTGATGATTGACCATTATTGAAGACACCTGATGATAACAAGCAGAATCACCAAATTCAAAGCACCTGACATCAAAGCAAATTTAAAAGTGCTGGCTAATGCTAATCATAAATATTCTAAAATTATTCTTGATTTTTGACTTCACCAGTCGGAGATCACTAAAGTTAAAATTAAAGAGGTCTGTGAACTCGCAAGTACGATGTCAGAAACAATCATTTGAGTCAGATCAAATTTGTGTGTCTGATGTGTAAGAATTTAGCCAATTTAAGTCGTTTTTAACAAATGCTTTTTGACACATTCTTAATGTCTGTGTTTGACACAACTGTTGTCCCAAAACACAAGCACTGATGTGTAAGTGATGTTTTTTTGACTGGACTTGACAAAGTGATCATTGCAAATTTGATCTTCATGTTCAGAAGTAGCACAAGTGTTTTATTTTGTTGTTGTTTTTCTCTTTCCTTCAATGATTCTGCCTGATAACAGGGAGGACTTTTACTTTCTGAACCAGACTTTACACCTCTGATATTAATACCTTTTTGGAGTACAAAAGGTACAAAAATGTCCCTTTAAAGGTGCTCCCCCAGCGACAAGCTGTTGTACCCCTAAAGGTACATTTTTAAACCCTTTTTTATGTGTGTGGGAATGCATTATAATGCAAGCTCATGTGTTCCTAAAAGTCAAAGCATCAAACAGCACATACAGAAACAACTACAGTAATCTGTACGACCCCAATGGATGAATCAATGTCTTCTGAAGTGAAACGATAACTGTTTGTAAGAAAAATACCAAATATTTTTAAACTGTAAACTAATGCTTCTGACCAACTGTTTCCTGCACGTGCATGAGAGGGTTGAGAGTACAACCTGTTTTGTTTTTTGTTTTTTTTAATTTAATGCTCACAACGAATACACAAAATAACAGATCATAATAATGAGAAACAAACAAGACAGAAGAACAGAGATGGCAGTTCTCATGCGAGTTTCACATGAAACACCTGCGAGAACGTCATGAAAGCTTGAAGCTTCACGTTGCACATTACAATGTGATTTGTCAAATGCAAAGTCGACTCTCGTGCATGCGCTGGTGTCAGTTGGTAAGAAGCAAAAAATGAGAATGTTACATAATATAGAATACCAAATTACATGGGATTCCTTCTCAAGATTCTTCAGTGGAAAGAGGATATAAAAAGAAGAAGAGGAACAAGGAGGAGGAGGAATCCAAGCAAGAGAGAAAAAAGGGACAAAATGTGTTACTTTCTGTCGGGACTTTAGAATGAATAAGAAGTGTTGTAAACCTGTTTTGATATAAGTTTTTTTTTTTTTTTTTTTCCCAAATATCAGATTCTGTTTTTTTTTTTATTGTACTTACACTCACAGTTAAACCTTGCTGTAGAAAAACGGCCAAATTCTGACAGTAACAAACCATTTTTCATTAAAACAGTAATATACTGTAGAAACAATGCATTCTGGGTAATGTTTGTCATTTTCGAGAAAGTAGCCTACAGGAATATAATGTGAGTTAACATCGCTCAAAGTCGACACTCAGAGGCTGTGTTCTAAATCACACCCTATACCCTCATTCACTATTCCCTACATTAGTTCACTAATATAGTACACTTGACAGAGTGAATGAAAAGAAGTGAGTGAATTCAGACACTGATGAACACCTGATAAGCAGAATCACTGAAGGACAGAGAAACAAGACCAGAAAAAAAGAGACGAGCAGAAACACAAGAACTACAACTGACTTCAGCCACACTGAGTGTCAAACCAGTTCACAAACCAGTTTGACATTATTTCTTTCATACATGTACAGAAGTTCTTGTTGAGAATTAAACAGATTTGGATGATGATGTTTTATTAAAAATGAAAATTTATTGAAGTTCACAGTCACCATCATGGAGACCAGTGTCTGCTTTAGTTGGGCTCTTGACTCTTTAACACTAACTTTCTCTGGCTGCTGTAACTGAGTGTTTATAAAATATGTTTGATATGGCAAGAAAATACCAACATGAAGTTGATCAGGTGTTGTGGTTGTTGTGATGATGCTGAATTTATAAGTCATACAGTGCATCAAATATGTTGAACTTCTGTGTAACTTGCACAGCAGAGACATCGGCAATCTGAATATGAATCTCAACAATGGTGACATCCAAAAGTTTAATGTTGCAATGCATGCTGGATGCCAGCATAGTACAAAACTCCCAGCATGCATTGCATCATGAATAAATTAATCAGCTTTATTGACACCATTGTTGAGATTGATGTGCTGATTTTTGATATCTGTGTTTCTAAATAATGTTGCAGCTGTTTTTTGTTTACATTACATTTACATTTACATTTTATTCATTTGGCAGACGCTTTTATCCAAAGCGACTTACAAGTGAGGAATACAACAAGTGAGTCGCCATGATGAGGCAAATAGACAAAAAGTGCTCAGATTATCATAAGCTACAATAGAGAGGGATTAGAGGAAGTGAAAGGATAGGAATAAGAAGGTTTTTTTTGTTTTGTTTTTTTTTAAAGATGAGGTTAAGTGCTCATGAAAGAGATGGGTTTTCAGCAGTCTTTTGAATATTGCCAGGGATTCAGCATTCCGGATGAAGGCAGGAAGATCATTCCACCAGCAAGGGACAGTGAATGAGAATGTTCTGGAAAGTGATTTCGTGCCTCTCTGTGATGGTACCACAAGCCTCCGCTCCTTTACTGAGCGCAGGTTTCTTGTAGGAGTGTAGACTCGTAAGAGTGAGTGGAAGTAGGAGGGTGCTGAGCCTGTGGTGGATCTGTAAGCAAGCGTCAACACCTTGAATTTGATGTGAGCAGCAAGTGGTAGCCAGTGAAGAGAGATGAAGAGAGGCGTGACGTGGGCTCTTTTGGGCTGAATTATTTGTAGAGGCTTGATTGTGCATGATGGCAGTCCAGCCAGAAGTGCATTGCAGTAATCAAGCCTAGAACCTATGACCAGGGCCTGGACCAGAAGTTGTGTTGCATGTTCTGTTAGAAAGGGCCTGATTTTCCTGATGTTGTATAGTGCAAATCTGCATGACGGAGCTGTCTTTGCAATGTGGTCTTTGAAGGTCAGTTGATCATCAAGGATTACTCCAAGAGTTCAAAACGATTAAATCTGATTCAGTTTCCGTTTCTGGTTACATTCCGGTCAAAATTTCGTTCGTTTCCGGTTTTCGTTTTCGTTCCTTGAACCGGTTCAGAGCCCTGCACCCTGGACCTGGTATCGGATCAGTACTCGGTATCGGCCGATACCCTGAGCTCAGGTACCGGAATCGTATCGGGAATGGAAAAGGGGTATCGGAACATCTCTAATTATCTCATTAACTTTAACACCGCTTCAGTGGGTGGAATGAAAAATATGGCAGGACTTCTACTTTCTGACCCCTGGACTATACACCTCTGGTAAATGGTGAGGACATTTCTGGGTGTACTGCATTTTCTTTTAATAAATGAAAAAGAAGAAGAGGAACAACAGGAGCAGGAAGCAAGAGAAACAAATGAGAAGTGTTGTAATTTTTAGCAGGAAACTTTCCATTGGCCGTTGTATGTGGACTCAACTATTGCTTAGAATTCAAATTATGGCTGAAAGTGAAAACCCAACTTTTATTTGACATCAAGATCAAACATTATTAATCAACTCAAAAACAGCATCACCAGCTTCACTTAAACCAGATCAACATTATTTCTGTAGTGTACAAAAGTTCTTGTTGAGAATTAAAAGAGGTTTAGATGTTGATGTTTTATTTAGAATAACAGTTATGTTTGTCACCATTGTGGAGATCAGTGTTTGCTTTAGTTGGCCAGTTTGACCTGACATTGAAATGTTAGTTTTTGTTTAACTGTGTTTCTTATGTAAAGAACAGCCAAAGAAATTGTAATCAGATGATGTTGACTACTTGTTGATGATAAATATATGGTCATCATAGTGGTCTGATCAACTGGTCTCATCCAGAGTCTAATTTATGTTATTAATTTCTTATTTTTGATCTTTTTCTACAGCATGACAGTGTTCTAATCAAATGATCTTTAAATTAAAAAAATATATGAATCTCAATAATGTTGACATGCTTCATGCTGCACTGCATTCTGGGAGACATGGGTGAGTTTTGTATGCTGCACCCAGAATGCATTGCAGCATGAAGCATGCCACCATTATTGAGAATCATACACTGATTCTTGATGTTTGAGTGTGTCGCAGTGATGAAGGAACTTACAATTTCTGTGTACATGTTTTTTTTTTCTAATAATTGATATTATCTGATTAAAAATCACTGCTAGATCTAATACTGTAGAATTACAGAGTTGTTATAACAAATAATGTGAAATTAAACCATAGATTAAATTGGGTGATTATCTGATTATCAAACCATTATGTAATGATAAAAAATGTTATCATCAACAAATAGCTAACATTATCTGAGCACCTTTTCTTTTGCTGTATTTGCCATAATAAACAGTTACAACAACCAGAGAAAAACTAACATTATAAAGTTAAGTCAAACTACCCAACTAATGCAAACATTGTTCTCCATAATGGTGACTTCAAACCAAACTATTACTTTCGAATGACATCAGCATCTAAATCCTTTTTATCTCAAACTTTTATAAACATATGACAGAAATAAACTCATTGGTTTGTAATGTGAAGCTGGTAATGCTCTTTTTGAAGTTGTTTAATGACATTGACATCAAAACAATTTTGTGTTTAGACATCAACCTAATTTTCATTTTTAATCAAAATTTGACATCTATGGGTGACGTTGGAGTCCACATCCAGTGCTAGAAATGTTATTGTTCTAAGAATGTTTTCAGAACAGTTTGCTATGTTCTGGAAATGTTTCCAGCGGCAAGTTTTATTTTTGTTCCCAGAATATTCTCCTAAAAATGTAGGATAACATTATTTACAAACAAGGTAAAACTGTTTAGTGATAACTAGTGATGGCAAGATGAAGCCTCATGAAGAATTGAAGCTTTTCAGCCAAGAGGTTCACAAAAGGGTTCATTTCTCAAGGCTTCATTTGCTCACAATACCACCTGGTGGTCAAAGAGTGTAAAGCAAGCAGATAAATTACAGATGACCTGATGTGATCTGTGATACACTTTATTTTGCACCAGTTAAGGCTTAGAAATAACAGTGAAGAAGAAATCAATTTCCACTTAGAATAATCTATATATATGGATATAACAATTGTATATAACATAACTGTGTAATAAACGTATTGACTTCAAATGAATGAGACTATTAAATGTGTTTTAATAAATTCTTTGGTCATAATAGGCAGGAGGGATGATATTATTATTCTAAAACCACACATTTTGAGGGGCTCCCATGGATCGCTTATATATCTGTCAAAATGTTGCGCCAAGATTCGAACCGCATCCTGAACCAGTCAGGTGGAAGCGAGGTTTCAAACATCATCGATGACGTCATTGGTCTAAAGCGATACACGTTCCTGGAACGTCAAGAAAACTGGACGATTTTTACGTTCTCAGAACCAACACTGAATATTTAGAGAACGTTCCTATAACTAAAATACTGTTAGCTGGGCAGTCTGTAGTACTGTGTTTCTGTCTTTGTTGCTAAGTTTACATGTGTATTTACTTTTGCATTAATGTTGTCACGGTTTTCCAGGCTCTTTTTCCAATGACTAAAATGCATGTTTGAGCTGTTTTAACTGAAAGTAACTTGCACTGACATCTTACAATTTGTCTGTGCTATTGTTTTGTCTCAAGATGAAACATTGTGTGGTTATAAATACATTTGTGTGTAAACTGAAGGAAGTTGAAATATTCGTTAAAACCATATTACCCTTACCCTTACATTGTCTCTGATTAAAATGAGTAGAAACAGACATTTAACTGGCTTAGAATCTTGCTGTACACAAAGCAAGATTGATTTGATATTGTTTCCATGTTAATTCAATGTTAAATAGGTGATTTAATTAAGGTTGAAAAAACATTGATTTTACAACCATCTTCATCTATTTTTCATCATTGAAATAACATTATTTCAGGCTGCAAACCTGATGAAAAATCAATTTAAAATTCAACATTGATCCAACGTTGATTCAAGGTTGGTCTGGTATCTGGGATCTCTATGTTATAATATCTAGGTGTAAGAGTTTCTATGTGTTAGGATTTATCTGACTTCTGTAGCATGAGGCTAGGTCTGTTCAACGATAATCGTGATTATCGTGTTCAAAATAAGAGTATGTGTTTACGTAATATATGCGTGTTTGTTCTGTGCATAAATATTATGTATATAAATACACACACATACATGTATATATTTAAGAAATATATGCATGTATGTATAAATATATATTTATATTTTTAAATGTAAATATATATTTATATTTTAAATGTAAATATTTTTATAGAAATATAAGATATTTTTCTTAAATATATACATGATTTATTTATATATACATAATTATACACAAAACAAACACACATATATTACGTAAACACAGACTCTTATTTTGTACACAATAATCACGATTATCGTTGAACAGCCCTACATGAGGCAGCTAGCAGATGGTCGGATTAGCCGGTCTGTCTGCTTCCTGACCAGGGCCCCAGTTTGTCATGTTTTAGTTCTAAGACTATGTGCCATATTATTAGAGAGAAGAGTAGCACCATCCCGGGACGGATGAATACCATCTCTTTTCAACAGGTCAGGTCTGCCCCAAAAACTTTTCCAATTGTCTATGAAACCTATATTATTCTGCGGACACCACTTAGACAGCCAGCCATTGAGTGATGATAATCTGCTAACTTTCTCATCACTCCGACGAACTGGAAGAGGGCCAGAGTAAATTACTGTTTCTGACATCGTACTTGCGAGTTCACAAACCTCTTTAATGTTAATTTTAGTGATCTCCGAGTGGCGAAGTCGAACATCATTAGTGCCGACATGAATAATAATTTTAGAGTATTTAGCATTAGCCAGCACTTTTAAATTTGCTTTGATGTCAGGTGCTCTGGCTCCCGGCAAACATGTGACTATTGAAGTGTTTATATGGGAAAAGAAAGTGATAGACACGGTGGTATAACGTATGCAGTCTTTACTGTTTTCCTAACTTCCCAGTCTGCTACTGATACAACACACAGCGCATGCACGCTATGAAAATACCATAATACATGTAACACAGTTGCACCAATATACCACACTCCTCCCTCCTAAGATGAAACCTAACATAAACCAAATTTAATGTGGTCTACATATACATTTACATTTATTCATTTGGCAGACGCTTTTATCCAAAGCGACTTACAAGTGAGGAATACAACAAGCGAGTTGTCATGACGAGGCAAATAGACACAAGAAGTGCTCACATTACAAGTTTTAGGCAGTGCTCAGAGTATCATAAGCTACAACAGAGAGGGATAAAATAAAGTGAGAGAATAGGTATAGGATTTTTTTTTTCAGGATGAGGATAAGTGGTCTAGCCTAGAACACATGCATTACTTTAAAGTGATCAACAAATTTAACCAATGTTTTCTTGAACTTTACTTATCTACTACTCAAACCTAACGATTAAGTCTTTGTGGTGCTTTACGTTGCCTTTGTGGATAGCGCCGTTCAGGTTGAGCTTCCTGAATTTGATCAGGTTGACCTTCTGGGTCAGATGTTTCAGCTCTCTGCATTCCACCAACTGGCAAGCAATCAAACATGTCTTCAGTAATCCCTTCATGCTGTTGATCTGAAGACCTTGATGGTAGCATGTGATTGACGTGCACTTTAACTTGTCAATGGCCTACTTGCACACAGTAAGTCAGAGGTCCTGTACACTGCAGAATAGCGCCAGGTATCCAAAGCTTCTTGGGATGTCTGAAGACTCGTACCAACACCCTCTCCCCCAAACTGAATGTCAAGAGATACTTTGATTTCTTATCATGCGCTCTCTGCTGTTGGATCTGGTGCTTGGATACAACATCCGACACATCAGGCTTAATCAATGAAAGATGAGTGTGTGGTTGCAGTTTCAGGAACAACTCTGCTGGTGTGCGCTCCGTGACAGTGTGTGATGTATTCCTGTATGTGAACAGGAAACGGGCTAGCTGATTGGGAGATGCTGACTGAGACTGCAGTCGAATCCATGCATTCTCAAAGGTTTGGACAGCCCTTTCAGCTCCACCATTTGAAGCCGGATGGTATGGCGTTGATAGAACATGCCGTACATCATTCCCCTTAAGTAATTGCTCAAACTCAGGCACTGTAAATTGAGGGCCATTGTCGGAAACCAGAACTTTCGGCAGGCCATATGATGCAAACAGATTTCTGAGAAGGTTAGAAGTCTTTTCCGCGGTTGTCAGCTTTGTGGGTAGGACTTCAATCCATTTTGAATGGACGTCTATCACCACTAGGAAATGCTGCTTGTTGACCTCCACATAGTCCACATGAATTCTCTCCCACTGTGCTGTGGCTCATGACCATGGGTGAAGAGTGGCTGCTGAGGGTCTATTCAGTGTAGTTTCAGTGTAGTATACACTGATCCACAAATGCCTCAATCTCATGATCTAAACCCGGCCACTAAAGGAAGCTTCTTTCCAGAGCTTTCATTCGACTGACTCCTGGATGTCCCTCATGTAAATCAGAAAGCAATCTTCTTCTGTACTTAGGTGGTATGACCACCCATGATCCCCAAAGAACACATCCTTGGTCTGTGGACAACTGAACTTTTCTTTCATAAAAAGGTCTGAGGTTTGGATTAAGTACAAACTTAGGCCATCCAGTTAGTGTGAGATCCAAGACCTTGGATAGGGTAGGGTCACACCTGGTCTCTTCTGCAATGTCTTTCGCTGAGACCGGTAGTTCCTCCACATGAGAGATCAGAAACCACTCCTTCCTGCTCCTCCTCTGAAGGACCATGATTGCATGGAAGACGGGATAATGCGTCTGCATTTGCGTGGTCACAGGAACAACGGTACTGTATCTCATAGTCATAGGTCAAGAGAAGCAATGCCCATCATTGCATTCGTAATGCAGCCAGAGTTAGAACTGCGGATGTTGGTCCAAATATGGCCAAAAGTGGTTCGTGATCTGTCAGTAACACAAACTTTCTTCCATATAGATACTCATGGAATTTCTTTACACGAAAAATTATGCTCAAAGCTTCCTTTTCTATTTGAGCATAATTATGCTCAGTTGGTGTCAGGGTCCGTGATGTGAATGGTAACTTAAAAATTGTGATTTTCTCCTTTGGTGATTCTGCTTGTATCATCAGGTGTCTTCAATAATGCTCAATCATCACAATTAATCACTTAATATCTCATTAATGCTTCAGTGGGTGGAATAAAAATATGGCAGGACTTTTACTTTCTGACCCTGGACTACCCACCTATGTGTGGTAGGCAGTATTTGATATAAGGTAATGATAATATAAGCAACAATGGGTAACGCTTTAGATTACAGCCTGGAAAGTACTGCATAATTACAACGAATTTACAGCATAACTTTCAATAATTACAGTGTAACTATACAGTAAGTATGTGTAAGTATAGGGGAACAATATGTAAAGTATTGGGAATAAGGGGGTAACAACCAGGAAAATAACAATTATTATACTGTAAATATTTATAAACTAAGGGGTACATATGACATTACGGGCCGTAAATTAAAGTGGAGCTTGTTACACTCTTATTTCATGTAGTTACAGGGTAAGTAATTAATAAAATGCAAACAATCTGATATCACTGATTCCGAAACCTTTATTTGAAAAACAACTTTATTAAAAACAGGTCTACAACACTTATTATTCATTTTTTTTAAACACTTTTCATTTCAAACTCTAAATAGTTACTTTCCTGATAGAAAGTAACAAGTTTTGTCCATTTTTTGGTTGTTGTTTCTCGCTTGGCTTCCTCCTGCTCTTGTTTCTCAGCTGATGAATCTTAAGAAGGAATCTCATTGCTGTTCTGTATTATAAGGAAATACAGTACACCCCGAAATTTTCTCATGGCTTAGGCTATTCATCTTTTCGCTTCTGACCAACTGTCACCAGCGCCTGCATGAGAGTCGACTTCGCGTTCGATGAACCCTCCAGACTCTGGGACCCTGATTTCCAAAGGAAATGCAAAATTTACTTTCAGAGAACATAACTTTGGACCACTCAGCAGCAGTCCAGTCCTTTTTGTCTTTAGCCCAGGTGAGACGCTTCTGATGCTGTCTGTTGTTCAAGAGTGGCTTGACACAAGGAATGCGACAGCTGAAACCCATGTCTTGCATACGTCTGTGCGTAGTGGTTCTTGAAGCACTGACTCCAGCTGCAGTCCACTCTTTGTGAATCTCCCCCACATTTTTGAATGGGTTTTGTTTCACAATCCTCCAGGGTGCGGTTATCCCTATTGCTTGTACACTTTTTTCTACCACATCTTTCCTTCTTCGCCTCTCTATAATGGCTTGGACACAGAGCTCTGTGAACAGCCAACCTCTTTTGCAATGACCTTTTGTGTCTTGCCCTCCTTGTGCAAGGTGTCAATGGTCGTCTTTGGACAACTGTCAAGTCAGCAGTCTTCCCCATGATTGTGTAGCCTACAGAACTAGACTGAGAGACCATTTAAAGGCCTTTGCAGGTGTTTTGAGTTAATTAGCTGATTAGAGTGTGGCACCAGGTGTCTTCAATATTGAACCTTTTCACAATATTCTAATTTTCTGAGATAGTGAATTTGGGATTTTCCTTAGTTGTCAGTTATAATCATCAAAATTAAAAGAAATAAACATTTGAAATATATCAGTCTGTGTGTAATGAATTAATATAATATACAAGTTTCACTTTTTGAATGGAATTAGTGAAATAAATCAACTTTTTGATGATATTCTAATTATATGACCAGCACCTGTAGGCAATAGTGAGTGATTTCAGACACATCATGAGTTTATGTTGATGTATTTTTAGTGAATGTGTTGTGATTAATGCTGTCTTTAATCTTTCAGGACTGGAAGAGATTTGGTGTGTGCTGTCAGAGAGCACAGGGCATCTTCAGCATTCAGTCTAGGACTGCATATAAATTCCTGGAGATCAATCCGTCTTCATTCTCAGAGGCTGAAAGGATTAAGCAGTATGAGTCCGTCATGGAGAAGCTGAAGAAGATCAATCCTCAGGGCTCCTGAGTGACAGAGATCTGATGCTTCCATTCACACTTTAAACGCTCTTTATAAGGCATACACATTAATGCATAGAGCTAATCTTGTCATTTTTGTAATGCTTTGTAATCATTCTTTCAATTACTGTTCAACTACATATACTTTACTGAGTGTTTGTTAGGAATATTATTTCCCTATTCTACGTCTCAATTTATGAATATCTCTCTTAAAATTGCTTTGCATTTCATTATGGTTTATAGATCTTGTGGTGGGTCTGGTCACATGACTGATGTCTATGTCACACAATAAAGACTAAAGACATTAAACATTTCATTGTATCTTAATCATTCAAAAGTCTTTTTCTAATGTTTCAGTGTGCATCAGGGTTGTAGTAGTCTACACACCACAAGCACTCATTTATGATAATCATCTTCCTCTTAATATTTTATCAAGCACCAAATGTTCTTCATTCAAGCCATTTCTGCTAAACATGTAGAGTGCCGCAATTAAAAAAATACAAGCTGCAGATCATGTGGTTATTTTGACATCAGTTTGATATCTTCTACACAGCAGAAAATATATGACTAGTCTCCGACTGTTTGACTAAACCGGGCTAGTGCCAAGATGAGCAGATGTAGTATAGGCTATTAATCATCAAGTTAAAAGCATAAAAAAAAAAAAAAAAAAAAAAAACAGTGTTCTAGTTGTGAAAATTATTTGGAGATGGCAAGGAAAGACAACTTTGTTTTCTGCAAAAACTAGTGATGGAAGAAATGAAGCTTTTTAAAGCTTCGAATCAATTGAACCAAATTGCTTCTCAAAATGATTCACTGTTTTGAAGTGTTTGAAACACAACACGCTGGTGACACCTGCTGGTCAAAACAGTGTAAATGCAACAAAAACTCTTGCCAAACATGCATGAAAACAGCTTTTACAAACCCATTTCAAATGTTTTATTGAAATTATAATCTATCAGATGCAATTATCTAATCATCTAATATCACTAAATATTAAGAGTCTGTATAATATGTATTCTTTTATCATTTTTCAGGGCTTGTTATGTTTATATGGGTCAGTTAAACAGAGATTAATAACTATATTCCTTTTAATTTTACAATACCTCATTAAACGTCTACAAATGTATAAAACTCATCAGAGATCAGCTAATAGACACTTGCAGTTTTTCTCATTCAATTTCTCCAAACTCGTTCTCAAAACAGTTAAAGGGTTAGTTCACCCAAAAATGAAAATTCTGTCATAAATTCCTCACCCTCATGTCGTTTCACACCCGTAAGACCTTCGTTCATTTTCAGAACACAAATTAAGATATTTTGATGAAATCCGATGGGCCTCTATAGACAGCAATGGTAGTTCCTCTCTCAAGATCCATTAATGTTCTAAAAACATATTTACAACAGTTCACATGAGTTCAGTGGTTCTACCTTAATATTATAAAGTGATGAGAATACTTTTGTGCGCAAAAAAACCCAAAATAACAACTTTTCAACAATATAGTGATGGGCTGATTTCAAAACACTGCTTTGGAGCTTTACGAATCGAATCAGAGATTCAGAGCGCCAAAGTCACGTGATTTCAGCAGTTTAGCCGTTTGATAGGATATCCGAATCACTGATTCGATTCGTAAAGCTCCGTTTATGACCCTTTAACAATCAGCAATCATACTGATTAAAAAAAACAAATTTTAATGGGTTTGCGTAACATCATAGTATGAGATTATATACACAGAAAAAAGATAAAAAATAAATGAATCATAATGCATCATTTTATTATTATTATTATTATTATTTATAAGCTTGTCACTCATATATTTTAAGGTCAACGTCAACATGGCGGATGATGTCCAGATCACATTCATACTCAACAAGATCAGCCCTTTATGCCCCCAAATAGAAATTGTATAAAATGTATGTATGGATTTATATTATAGTAGTACCTTGAAAAAGTAAACTTTAAGAAACAGGCAGCTTTATTGAACGTTTGTGCCTGAGACACTAACAAAAATGGATTTACAAAAATCACATTTACATTTATTTGCATTAATGCGTTTGGCAGATGCTTTTATCTAAATATATGTACAGTGCTCTTATTACAGGGATGATCCCCGTGGAGTAACCTGGAGTAAAGTGTCTTGCTCAAGGACACACTAGTGACGGCTGCTGAGATCGAACCAGCAACCTTGAGCTTACCAGTTGAGTGGTTTAGTCCACTACACCACAAAAGTAATAAAGCTGCAGAAAAAATATAAAATATGGCAAGAAACAAGCACTGAGATACAAAACAAGCATAGTTTGTGCTTTGGTTATTTTTTTTTTAGGTTAGCAACACTAAACTAGTATGACATTTAGACCAACAATATGTAAATGAAGGCTTACATCGTGTAGCATTTACTAAAATAGGGTTACATGAACCTTAGAACTGTTCTTGCAATTAAAGCTTCATATAAGAATTATTTCAAGCAAAATCCGGAATTAAAACATTTTATAAGGAGAAATTTAAACTCTCTCACCTTTGCCATCAGTCTGTTTTTACTGAGTGTTCACTGCTGAATCCATCTAGACTAGTTGATACTGTCATTAAACACGTGTTGAGCTGTTATTTCAGGGTAAATTAGTGAGTTTGAAATGGAAAGTGTTTTTATTGAGCACACACTTTACTCTAAAATGAACATGTATAAATACCACTAAACTGTTTTCATACCAATATAAATACCAATAGAATGAACGTGTATAAAAACCACTAATACTTACATAGATTTTTGGTGCACTACCACAAAAATATACAGTTTTCCAGGTGAAAAAAGTGCTCTGAAATACACTTTATTTCAGTACAGTTAGTACTAAAAATCAATAAAGTATTAGTGGTATTTAGTATACATTTTCACTGAAATACTACTGAAGTACAAATATACTTTTAATCAGTGTATTTATAGTGTATAACTTTTACAATTTTATATAGCACAAAAATAAGAATGTACTACAAATGTACTTGTTTGTATTTAAGTATTCTTGTACTTTATTTTTATCATAGATTTATACAGATTTGTATTGTGTACTTATAGCCTATGTAGGCTAATTATTCCCTGTCCTTTTGTAAATGTTTTGTAATCTTGTGATTTATCATTTGAGCCAAGTAGTGCTCGCTGCAGAGCAAAATGAGAGGAGGGTTATGGGTGGGGTTAAGGTGTGGCTCCACCCATCATGCCCACAGTAGGTGGAGAGAGGCGGAGCTGGAGCTTATACTCCACCCATGGCTCTGATATAAGTACTGCTGTCTGGAAGTGTGACACTCAGTTGAAGACTGCTTTCAGGAGAACACCGAATACACTGTAAGTGTACCAATTTTTTTTTTTTTTTTTTTTACATTTTACTCAAAATATGCTTATTTTTTCTTTTCTACTTTTCTGCATCTGACTCCTGCTCTAGCTTGCTCTGCATTCTACACCTGACATTGTAAAATATGTTAGCATGATTGAATATATAACTATTATTGATATATTTGTAAATTAAAAAGAAAAAAGTAAAGTGACGTTTCAGTCATTATGGGCGCCTGTATATTTTACAAATCACATCTCTGTATATCATTATCTGATATGATTAGAGTTGAATCTCAGTGAATCTCTCAATACTGTGTGTGGTTACCTGATGATCCACGACTGTTTTTGTGTTTGTGATGGTTGCTCATGAGTCTCTTGTTTGTTCTGAGCAGTTAAACTGAGCTAGCTTCAGAAAAATCCTCCAGCTCCTGCAGATTCTTTGGTTTTCCAGCATCTTCTGTGTATTTGAACCCTTTCCAGCAGTGACTGAATGATTTTGAGATCTGTCTTTTCACACTGAGGACAACTGAGGGACTCAAACACAACTATTAAAAAAGTGTGATGCTCCAGAAGGAAACACAACGCATTAAGATCAAAGGGGTGAAAACTTTTGAATTTGAAGATCAAGGAATATTTTACTTAATTTGTCTTCTGGCAAACATTTAAGTGTCTTTTGTTGCTTCCAAAGGGCAGTATATGAAAAAAAATTATATTCAAGCGAAATAAGAAAAATTTGGACCTCTTCATTCTATTCAAAAGTTTTCACCCCCCACAACTTTTAATGCATCATGTTTTCTTTCTGGAGCATCAGTGAATGTTTGAACCTTTAATAGTTGTGTTTGAGTCCCTCAGTTGTCCTCAGTGTGAAAAAACGGATCTCAAATCATTCAGTCACTGCTGGAAAGGGTTCAAATATGCAGAAGATGCTGGAAATCTGAAGATTTTTCAGCACCTGGAGGATTTTCTGAAGAATATTGGGCAGTTTGACTGTTCAGGACAAACAAGAGACTCATGAACAACATCACAAAACAAAAAAACAGTCGTGGATCATCAGGTAACCACACACAGTACTAAGAATCAAGGGTTCACAAACTTTTGAATGGGGTCATATTTATAAATTCTTTTTTTTTTTGTCTTGTGGACTATATTTAAACATCTTTTATGTAAAATATCTTACTCAGGACAGTACTAAATAAAAAAATAACATGCATATTGTATGATCTCTCTTGTTTTGTTAAAATTATTCACATTTTCACAGATTCTACAAGGGGTTCACAAACTTTCAAGCAGTACCTTACATGTACGCTGAGCACATGAACACAATGGCCCATCAGAGGCGTTTTAGAGTCGTCATGCAAAACATATGTGTTCAGATTAAGCACAAGCTTTATACTTTCACAAATCCCCTCATAACCAGCAAAGTCTACTCTAAACGTGATGTAAATAAGAGATTCACTTCACTGTTTATGACAAGTGATTTCGTGAGAGTTTAAGTAAGTGAAAAATTGACAAAATTTGAAAGCTAAGATTTATTTCATATCAAAAGTAACCTGCTCTGCCTTGTCTGTTGGTGCGTTGTCAGTGTCCTCTATGGAGAACATGATGTGTGGCGTGAGAGCGGCATGGATTGTCGGACTTAGCAACTGTAACTAAGAGGGGAGGGTCTTTGCAAAAGCTCAAATCATTTAAATTTTTTGGGACTCGGTCGGACTTGACTCGGACGTTCATGTTAAGGACTCGGACTCAAGTCTGGTATAATGCCATTTCTACAAGATGTAAAATAAGTCTCTGATGTCCCCAGAGTGTGTATGTGAAATTTCAGCTCAAAATACCTCACAGATAATTTGTTATAGCATGTTAATTTTGTCACTTTTTGAGGGTGAGCAAAAACACTCTGTTTTGTTTCATGAAGACAGAACAGGTTTAGTTTAATTACGGTTATAACTTATGTTGTCATCTTGCTTTGCTATTGCATTTGTAACATCACTGTATTGCAATATCATGGCCTCACACCCTTTGTTGTGTGTTCTTGGGGGCGGGGTTTATGTAAAAGTGATGTCACCAACCAGGAAGAAGCTCGTTGTAGTCCCTACCAGCCGTTTGTTGTAGTCGAATTCTGTAAAAGAAAATATCTCCTTTGCATTGAACTTTGAGCGTCGTAACTTTGCAGATGTTGTTTATGATCAAACAGCAACATTACACACTAACTAAAGTTAAAAAAGTAAAAACTGAATCTCAGCTGAAAACTGCAAATTCACCTGATATTCAAGAACCCTTAAATTGTAAACATTTTTAACTGTTGATTCTACTTTCATCACATCTTCTGTCATATTTTTTTAGAGGCCGTACAGTTGGACGCATTACCAGTTTATGCTCAATTAAAAAACATGGCCGATTGCACAGGTGAGACACTTTCAAACATTTCAAACAGATCAAGAAAATCTGAGAGTCACGTATATAATTAAACGTTATGACACATTTCACCCATGACTGAACCCCAGAGGTTGTTGAACATCACTAATGTTCGGTTTGGTGTCTCAGAGGTTGACGTTAGTGAATCCTCATGGAGTCCAGAGTTCATCCAGGAGCTTCTTTCGTCTGCGGAGCGAACGGCTCTCCTCCATCATCTGTCATTCTTGTGTCTGGGAGGCTTCCCAAAGCTGGAGTATCTGATCAGAGAACAAGCTATTGAAACACAACTGCTGTTTAGATCCTCTGAGGCTGTTCTGCTGAAGGTGAGACTAAATTTATCATGTTCTGTTTTACATGTCGTAAATCTAATTCTGTCATTATTAATTGCCCATTGTCATTCAAAGCCGTGCTGTTAATTTTGACATGCAATTAGTGAAAAAAAGAATAAACAACAAAAATCCCACAAAATCCAGTTTAGATGCTTCTGAAATTGTGATTGACGAAATACTTATAGAACCTTATTTCCACCATGATATAAGACATTTAAAAAATGTAATTGCAGCTTTTAAAAAAAATAAAAAAAAAAAAAAAAAAACTTTTTCCCCTCAGGATTCTGCATGTGTATGCAGTCAGGTGTATAAGTATTTTAGAGAAAAACAAACGTGAGATATAAACACAATTGTGAGGGGAAAAAATGTCAGAATTTTGTTTAAAAAGTACCGACTTTTTTTTTATTCTGAGGTGGAAATAAGCTTCCATAGATACTAATGCGCCAAAAATGTTTTTACGGTTGTTTTATGAAACTTAACCTTGTAAATTGTTTTCTCGCAGTGTGTCGGCACGAGTTCCAACATGGTCACTTCGCTGTTCCCGTTATTAATAGAAGCTGTTGAGAATAACAAACCCGTTCTGGTTGTGGAATACCTGGTGAAAGCCAGAACATGGATCGATGACATCGTCAGAGCCGTGGATGACATCGTGACGAGGTGAAAACACTGATGAAGTTCAGCATTTCACAACAAACAATCAGTTTCTTAACCAGTACACTGCAATAGAGGACTGTTTACAGCTCACTCAGGGTGTGTCTATGCTAAAACACTGTGTCCGTCAAGAGTCGTGGGAGGGGCCTGTGCAAAATGATGTCACTTTGCCAAGAAAATGTGAACGGCTTGATCTAACAAAGTGCTTATGATTTATGGGGATTTAAAAAAGCACACACACTGCCAACACACATTTATATCCAAACGCCATGTAAAAGTGAATTTTGCATCGGATTTCTCCTTTAACAAGAACAGAAGACTGAAACTCAGGCAGATATATACTGGGAGAAAAGAAAGAGAACTAATTAGGCAACAGCTGAAAACATGAACTAATAAAATTAGGAAATATGATGACAAATTAATGAGCTAACTCAGATAGGGTGCTGGAGAAAACAGACACAATAACAATGAAATAATTAAACAGTCCTAAATCAAGACTTAAATGTTAAGTATTTTTTTAGATGTTTTAAAATGACTGGAGTTTGTGCTTTAAACAGGACAAAATGTGTAGCAAGCTTTATGCTTAGTATGCAAGTTTAATTATCTTACATAATTTGCTTCTAAAGTAAATTTATCTTGTTTTAAACAAGATTTGTTTAGACAAATTTACTGTAGAAAATACTTATTATAGATTAGCTCTTTTTTTTTTTTTTTTAATCTTTAACTTTTTTAGTGTGTAATGTTGCTTTTTAAGCATGAAAAATATCTGTTAAAAAGCACAAAGTTCCTCTTCTTCTATATATCAGTGTTTCTGAACTCCCTGAAACATTTATTCTTGATATCAACAATTGAATTGCTACTAGTAAAAATGTTCATTTTTATATCAATAATTCGATTGTCACTAGTGAAAATATTCATTTCTGGTTATTAATGTGATTGTTACTAGTATGAATGCCATTTTAGATTTCTGAAATTATATTGATATCAGAAATACTTTTTCAGATATCAGAAATGCCATTTTTACTAGAAGAAATCTAATTCCTGATACCAAGAATTAGCATTTTAACTAGTGAAAACTGAGTTGTTTAAATCAAGAATCATGTAAAAATGGCTTGCCATATTCCTATGAATACAAATTTGATATCGAGAATAATATTTTTACTAGTTTAGTTGACTGAATTGTTATCAAGAATTCATATCCTGGGCATGTATTAAAGACAAAACAGTTTGCCAGAGTCTGTGTGTTGTTGTGTTTGTGAAATCCAGACTATATCACTGTACATGCCTCATATTATTCAGGTATGAACATCAAACCCAAAGAGTGGAAACATGCACAACTGATGTGGTTCAAGAACAGAAAAAGACCAACGAAAATGTAAAGAAACACTCAGATGAGATGAAGGCTGTGGAGGATGCTCTGGTCGAGCTTGAACTGGAGCTGAGCAAAATTGCCTCTGAAAATAACAGTCCTCTAAACCAAGAGTGGGACATCAAAATCAGAGAGATTGATCTTCAGCTGAAGTTGGCCAATTGCAAAATACAACAGGGTGAGAGTCTCTCTGTGCTTTTAAGGATCAGAAACACACAGTAAATGCATCAGTGTGCACATCATGCTGGATCTCTCATGAATCAGAATCTGTTGTATGTTGTTTGTTCAGGTGCGATACCCGATCCTGTCCACCTGGAGGAAGTCCAGAAGAGTCTTGATCAAATTCAACAAATTCTGCTTGATCTTAAAGAGTTCTGGAAGAAAGTGGGTGCTACGCTGGAGACACTGAAAGAGAAGACCTTTGTTGGGGAGGATCTGATTGATATCCTGGAAGACACGAAGGAGGAGTTTCTGAACTCCATTGAAATAGCAGGAAAGGTTAGTTAGACGTTGAATAAATGCTTCTGGTGAAAGTTGGGTCACACTTTAGATTAGGGTCCAATTCTCACTATTAAATATTGCTTCAATCTCCTAATTACTGCTTATTAATAGTTAATAAGGTAGTTGAGTTTAGGATTAAAGGGGTGATGACATGAGAAACCAAATTTGCCTTGATCTTTTGGCATATAAGAGGTCTTTGTACCATCAAAACTTCCTGCAAGTTTCAGAGCTTAAGACGTCCTCTCCATTATAAAGGAAGCATTTATTTAATCAAGCTCCAAATACGGCTCGTTGTGGATCCTATGTATAATATTCTGATTTCTCAATTTCATCCCCCTATGTAGTCTTTGTATACTCCATAATGCAGTCAATAATAGTGTATAACTTTACAACTAACACTATATTTTCCAAAATCCAAATTGTAAACTCAATAAACATATGTCTAATAGCCATTGAAAGTTATTACCTGTACATGCATTTTTATCTTACTACTTTCAATGAAACCACAACGCTGACATACTGCATATTGTTTTATTCTAATTATTATTTCCTAGAATACAGTATGTGACATCAGCAGCCACATATTCAATCACTGCTTCCCCATATAGAGAATAATTTCCACCAAATTCAACAGAACTTAAGTTCAGTTGCGGCCCAAAAATGATATTTCTGTCATTAATTACTCGCCCTCATGTCGTTCCAAACCCGTGAGAATTTCATTCATCTTCAGAACACAAATGAAGATCTTTTCAATGAAATCTGAGAGCTTTCTGTCCCTCCATCGACAGTTACGCAATGAGCACGTTCAATCCCAGAAAGATAATAATGACATCATTAAATGTGACTCCAGTGGTTTAACCTCTATTATATGAAGCGATGCGACTGCTTTGTGTGCGTCACTTCATAACATTTAAAGTGGTAGTCTGGAGGAACAGAAAGCTCTCAGATTTCATTAAAAATGTCAGTAACACTTTAGTATAGGGAACACATATTCACTATTAACTACGACTTTTCCCTCAATAAACTCCTAATTTACTGCTTAATAATTGTTAGTAAGGTAGTTGTAAGTTTATGTATTGGGTAGGATAAGAATGTAGAATAAGATCATAAAGAATAAGGCATTAATATGTGTTTCTGTACTTATAAACAGCCATAATCCTAGTAACATGCATGCTAAAAAGACCCTAAAGTAAAGTGTTACCAAAATGTCTTAATTTGTGTTCCAAAGATGAACGAAGATCTTACGATCTTTGGACATAATTGTAATTTTTGGTGAACTAACCCTTAAAGTCACCATGAAGTCCATGATTCTCTTTATGGAATATTACAGTGTTTATTATAAATTACATATCTGTACAGATCACTATTAAAGTTGAAATTGTTTGAATTATTTTGAGTTAAAATAGCATTTACAGACTCTTACATCATGGGTTGAATGTGTTGTGATTTTTTTATTATTTAATTTTTTAAATTTTTGCTGGTGTGATTTAATCTTTCAGTACTGGAAGAGATTTGGCGAATACTGTCAGAAAGCACAGGGCATCTTCAGCGTTCAGTCTAAGGATGCATATAAATTCCTGGAGATCAATCCATCTTCATTTTAAAGGATGAATGGAATAGCAGTATGAGTCTATCATGGAGAAGCTGAAGAAGATCAATCCTCAGGGCTCGACCACAGCCGCCATCACTGAGTGAGACAGAGATCTGATGCTTCTTTCACACTTTAACGCTCTTTATACGACATACACATTTATGCATGCAGCTTATATTGTCATTTTTGTAACGCTTTGTAATCTTTACAAATGTTCTTGCAAGTTACAGTTCCACGTATAATTTCTTTAGTGAGTTGATATTAGGAATGTATTTCTCAGTTGTATGGTATTTCTGTTAAAATTGCTTCACATTTCATTATGGTTTATAGATCTTGTGGTGGGTCTGGTCACATGACTGATGTCTATGTCACACAATAAAGTCTAAAGACATTAAACATTTCATTGTAGCTAAATCATTCAAAAAGTGATTTCAAATGTTTCAGTGTACATCAGGGGTCACCACAGTACCGATACTCCACGAGACATACCAACATTTTACAGTTTCTATAGTTTAAAATGAGCGTCACATCAAAACACCGGGGTTGTAGTAGTCTACACACCACAAGCATTTAGGGGCGTTTAATGAGTTTGTTTGCCCATTTAATCTTTAGGGTGTTAGGTTAGCTAATTTGGCTTGCTGTCCACTAAGGAGGGGCTCGATGAAGCAGCTTCAACTCGAGCTCTCATATCCCCCCCCCCCCCCCCCCTCACTTATGGAACGTCACTTATGATAATGATCCTCCTATTAATAATAATTAAAAAAAAGATGCAGATGATGTGGTTATTTTAACAACAGTAGTGGAGACAATATGACCTTCTCTAAATCACAGCAGAAAATGTATATGACTCTGGCTGTTTGACTATACTGAGCTAATGTATAGATGTGAAATTCATTACATTTAGTAGACTATTAATCATGATTAAAGCAAACAGTGTTCTAACTGTGAAAATTATTTGGAGATGGCAAGGTAAGACAACTTAAAACTCTGAAATGGCTGGTCAGCCTTACTTTGTTTTCTGCAATAACAACAACAACGACAAAAAACAGAATTTTCTGCAATTTAATAGTATGTACAGTATTTTCCAGAATCCAAAGTGGAAAGCTCTTCACTCAACAAACAAACATTTAAAGTTATTAACTTTATCACTGCTTTAGGGTTATGAGGATGTCGTGTGCCTCATACCCAGCCAACACAGCATGGTGGGGCCCAGATGGGTGTCACCTGGGCTGTCTAACTGGGGCCCAGACAAACCTACAGGACAAACCTACCTCCAGACCCAGGAACTACTGAAGCAGACTGGTCTCTTTCACACTGAGAGGATTCAATTTTACATTCTCCCCACATCCAACACTCCGGTCATTCTCGGGCTACCCTGGCTTTGGAGACACGACCCCCATGTCTCATGGAAGGAGGGACAAATCACACAGTGGAACAAATCATGCTACCCAGAATGCCTCTCACTCATGTCTTCTTTGCCCGTTCGATCTGTCAAGGTCACTGAAGAAAAATCTACTGATTTTAATCTTCCTGAGGAATATAGAGACTTATCAGTGGCCTTTAGTAAAGTTAAAGCCTCTAAGCTTCCGCCACACCGTGACTACGACTGTGCTATTGAACTCATACCTGGCGCAACGCCTCCCAGGGGAAGCATATTTCCCCTCTCACAGCCTGAATCCGAAGCCATGACTAAATACATTGAAGAGGAACTAGCTAAGGGCTTTATACGACCTTCTACATCTCCTGCTTCTGCAGGATTCTTCTTAGTTCACAAGAAGGATGGGGGACTTCGACCATGCATTGACTATCGTGGACTTAACGAGGTGACAGTCAAATTTCGTTACCCATTACCTCTGGTCCCTGCAGCACTGGAACAGCTTAGTTCGGCTAGATACTACACCAAGTCTACTCAGTGCGTACAACTTAATACGGATTCGCGAGGGGGATGAATGGAAGACAGCTTTTTCCACAACTACTGGTCACTATGAGTACTTGGTTATGCCATTCGGCCTGGTCAACAGTCCGTCCGTGTTTCAGTCATTTATCAATTCAGAGACATGCTCAACAAGATGATTTTAGTTTACATCAATGACATCTTAATCTATTCTGACACCCTTAGAAAACATATTCGTCATGTCAGAGCAGTACTCAAGAGACTAATTCAACACCAACTGTATGCCAAGGCGGAGAAATGCGAGTTTCACAGAACCTCCACCGCATTCTTGGGGTACGTCATCAGTCCAGAAGGAATCGCGATGGATGAGCACAAGGTCAGTGCCATTCTCAATTGGCTGCAACCCACCACGCTAAAGGAGCTGCAACGTTTCCTGGGGTTCTCCAATTTTTATAGACGTTTCATTAGAAATTTCAGCTCTGTAGCCAGCCCACTCACGTCAATGGTCAAGAAGGGAATCAAGCGTCTTGTATGGGCTGGTCCTGCCATGCAATCATTCAGGGACCTCAAGCAACGCTTTGTCACAGCGCCCATCCTGCACCACCCCGATCCTGATCTCCCTTTCGTGGTAGAAGTGGATGCCTCCAGTTCTGGTCTGGGTGCCCATTCTGTCACAGAGACAGGGTTCTCCACCTAACTCTATCCCTGTGCCTTTCACTCCAGGAAACTAAATGCAACAGAACGGAATTACGACGTGGGGGGCAGAGAGCTTCTGGCCATGAAGGCTGCCTTTGAAGAGTGGCGTCACTGGTTGGAGGGATCCACACACCCGTTTACCGTTCTCACTGATCATAAGAACTTGGAATACCTGAGAACAGCCAAGAGACTTAACCCCAGGCAGGCACGCTGGTCACTTTTCTTTACTCGGTTCAACTTTGTGGTAACATATCGTCCTGGATCCAAGAACACAAAAGCGGATGCTCTCTCCAGACAGCATGAACATGATCACACCCCTCATCCTCCTGAAACAATTCTGCCTACCCAAATCATCGTGACACCTATACAGTGGGACATCATGACAGAGACCGAACAAACTAATGCTCAGACTGAAATTCCAGTTGACTGTCCTCCTGATAAAGTCTTTGTTCCTGAAACTCTTTGGAAGCGGATATTGGATCAGGTTCATTGTCTGCCCTCTTCCAGTCATCCTGGTATTACGACTACCATCCATCTCCTGCAGAACCGATTCTGGTGGCCGACACTGTGCACAGATGCCACCACGTTCGTACATCAATGCCAGATCTACAACACACAGAAACCATCACGGCAACTGCCTGCTGGTCTGCTTCAATCTTTACCCCTCCCACACCGTCCCTGGTCACATATTGCTATTGACTTTGTCACAGACCTGCCAGTATCCAACGGTCACACAACCATTCTTACGGTCATCGACAGATTCTCCAAGGCCTGCCGTCTGATACCGCTACCCAAGCTTCCTACCGCCATGCAGACAGCTGAACATCTATGCAATTGGGTATTTCGGTTCTACGGCATGCCAGAGGACATCGTTTCCGACAGAGGTCCTCAGTTCACCTCACGCCTCTGGTCGGCATTCTTCAGGTCACTCGACATCAATGTAAGCCTGACGTCCGGATACCACCCTCAGTCTAACGGTCAGACTGAGAGACTGAATCAAGAACTTATTCGCTTTCTCTGCTCATATTGTAATCAGCATCAGAAGGACTGGAATTGTTATCTCTCTGATTTGGGCAGAATATGCCCATAATTCCATTCAGAAGGCAGCTACAGGAATGACTCCCTTCCAGTGCATTCTTGGATTTCAACCCCCTTTGTTTCCATGGTCAGGGGAACCCACGGATGTTCCTGCAGTCAATGACTAGCTGCACAGGAAGAAGCCACATGGAACCAGGCTCACACTCACCTCCAGCATGCCATTCGCCGACAGAGGGAACAGGCTGACCGTCATCGCCGTCCTGGCCCTGAATATCACCCTGGTCAATGGGTCTGGCTATCTACCCGAGATCTACGTCTCCCTCTACCCTGCAAGAAACTCAGTCCCAGGTACGTGGGTCCATTTCAAATAGTCCTTCAAATTACACCTGTTTCTTTCAGCCTTGCTCTGCCTAACCATTATCACATTTCTCCCACATTCCATGTGTCTCTGTTCAAGCCCGCTGCTGCTCTCGAGGTGTCTGGTGATCAGGGTCCCCTACCCATCATGGTGGAAGGCGAGGAGGCTTATCGAGTCCAAGAGCTGCTGGATTCCAGGCGCCGGGGAAGAGTTCTCCAGTATCTGGTCGACTGGGAGGGGTACGTCCCAGAGGAACGTTCCTGGGTCGCTGCCGACGACATACTTGACCCCAATCTCGTGGAGGAATTCCACAGAACCCATCCGGAAAGACCAGCCCCTCGACCGCGTGGGAGACCTCGGCGTCGTATGCCTCTTCGCGCCAGGAATCGCTCACGGGGGGGGGCTCTGTCACAGTGACGAACTCCGTGATTCCCTCCTCTGGCCAGCAGAGGGCGCCCTCACCCGAATACTGACACTCGCACATACACTACATCTCCCCATCAGCCCCGTACCTGGCACTGATCACGCCACCCAGCTGCAGCTCATTGGTTAGGTCTATATGAACTGTTCCTGCACTAGTCCTTGTTGCGAGGTCTTGTTTACTATGGTACAGTTCTGAGCATTATTTCCTGATTTGCCTATCCGTTGTGACCCAGTTTGATTACCCATTTATGACTCACTGCTGCCTGTCTTCTGGACTATTTGCTTTGACCTGTGATTGCTCTCCGCCTGTCCTGATCTCCTGCTTGTTTCACTACCACGACTTTGTCTGCCCCCTGTCACTGTGTCTGCCGGTACTGACCACTGCCTGTTTGACTACGTTTTATAATAAAGCCTGCATATGGATCCTACTGTGAGTAATGAGTCGTCACAAACGTGTTAATTGACTGCATTTTGTGTGAAAACGACATGAATTGTGTTAATGGTGTGGCCACAACAGACGGATGTTGACGAATGTGACTACAGATTGGACAAAAGTATGTTAACAATTGAAAAAAAACTGTAATGTTGAAAAAATGTTAAAATTTCAACAAAAAATCAATGGTAATGGCATTGAATCAATGTTTGCACTCAGAAAATGAAATATACAACTACAACTGACTTAAAGCCACACAGCCTGAAATCAACTGATTAATTGTTCCAACCTCTCCTCAGCAGACGGGTGAACTTTCATGAGCGTTTAGCTCAATGTGTTACATGACAGATCCTGAATGCTTTGCGTCGAAACTCAGTGTGACACATGCCCAGACTGCAGGAGGTACTGTGGCAGGAAATGATGCAGAAGTTGCATCAGTTCCAGGTGTTGTGCCTAAGAATGATCAAATCTGAAGCTATATCAAATACAACATGCAGTGCATTTATGTACAAATTCATTGTTCTCCTTCTTCCCGAATGCTAGTCAATGGCAGTCCTACAGTATGAACCATAAATATGAAAATTATCAAATTTGGCTGGGTAGACCATGTACAGTTGGAACAGATGGACAGTTGAAACATGATACATAACTTGCATGTTCATCACACCTGATTTGTGCTCCACACATAGCAGTGTCCTCATCCACTGGGAAAAATATGAAGGATGAACCCCAGCCAACCACAGCATGGTGGGGCCCAGATGGGTGTCACCTGGGCTGCCTAACTGGGGCCCAGACATTTTTGTCCATGGTTTCCATGGAGGCCCCACATGGGTTAGCCCATGAACTGAACACTGCTCAGTGTGCACACTACAGGCTGTTAAATGTAACACAGAAACATGCTGGAGTTAATGAGACAATTAGGTGATAACGAGCAGAATCACTGAAGGACAGAGAAACAACAAGAATTATGACTTCAGCCACAGCCTTAGATGAAATCAACTGAAGATAAAAAACATTAAATCACTGAAGATCTGATTAAACATCTCCACAAACAGCATTACCAGCTTCACTTATTACTAACCAGACTGACTTTATTTCTGACATTCATCTACAAAAGTTGTTATTGAGAATTACCAGAGGTTTAGATGTTGATGATTTGTTGAAAATAAGTTTGGTTTGATGTCACCGTGATCGAGGTCAGCGCTTACTTCAGTTTGGCAGTTTGACTCTTGATTGTTTTAGTAATAATGTTTCTTTGGCTGCTCTTGTATGGAGTGAAATTAATGCCTTAAAGTTTTGCACAAAAATAAAGTTTTGCAAAATACAAAAAAGAATTGAGCAATAAAATATGTTTTGCAAACAAAAATAAAGAATTGCAAAGGAAAAATAAAGTATTGAGTGGAAAAAAATAAGTTTTGCAAACAAAAATAATAAATTGCAAAATAAAATAAACTAGTGCAAAAATAAAAATATAATCAGTTACAAAAATCAATGACAGCTGTAATCCTATTTTATCTTTGCCACATATTTTTCATGCTCAAACCTACTAAATCATTTGCAACGCTCATTTTATTCTGCGTTTCAGTCAAGCGTGCGCTCACGACACCGGTTTTCTTTTGCGCTGCACTTTTCTGTGCGGTTCTCTTTATGGCACTGGTTTGACGTGGGGGTGGAGTCAAGAAACGGGTGCACGCCCCCACGAAATGCATTGGAGGGGAACGTAATCGGCGACAGGTGAAATAATTCTTTGACATGGTTAAAAATAATGAATGGTTTGTTTTTGTTGGTTTATTTAGCATATGTTGTCGCCGATTACGACCCCCTCCAATGCATTTCTTATAGTAATATGACCCGTTGCGCTCTGTCTCACTGCCTGTATCCACTTTTGTGTCCTTAAACATTCGTTTTTTGGGGTCGACAGCTTATAAAAACTTATTTCTGGGTTTTTTAGCTTGTTAGCTGTACACCTTGTCACACAGCAACTTTTAGGCATTGTTCTGTTTTTTGTAATGAGTCAGAAAAGACAAGGCGGCAGCCTCACGCAATACAAAGTCAATGGAGACGGTTGGATTGTTTTTCCCCCGTGGTTTTCAGATTATAATAAATGCGCTCTGTCTCTATGCTTGATCTGTTCTGTTGCGATCTGCGTCTCCTGCCGATGACGTTTTCGTGGGGGCGTGCCCCCGTTTCTTGACTCCACCACCACGTCAAACCAGTGCCATAAAGAGAACCGCACAGAAAAGTGCAGCGCAAAAGAAAACCGGTGTCGTGAGCGCACGCTTGACTGAAACGCAGAATAAAATGAGCGTTGCAAATGATTTAGTAGGTTTGAGCATGAAAATATGTGGCAAAGATAAAATAGGATTACAGCTGTCATTGATTTTTGTAACTGATTATATTTTTATTTTTGCACTAGTTTATTTTATTTTGCAATTTATTATTTTTGTTTGCAAAACTTATTTTTTTCCACTCAATACTTTATTTTTCCTTTGCAATTCTTTATTTTTGTTTGCAAAACATTTTTTATTGCTCAATTCTTTTTTGTGTTTTGCAAAACTTTATTTTTGTGTAAAACTTTAAGGCATTAATTTGACTCCATACAAGAGCAGCCAAAGAAAATTATTACTAAACAATCAAGAGTCAAACTGCCAAACTGCCAAATGATTTAGTAGGTTTGAGCATGAAAATATGTGGCAAAGATAAATAGGATTACAGCTGTCATTGTTTTTTGTAATTGATTATATTTTTATTTTTGCACTAGTTTATTTTATTTTGCAATTTATTATTTTTGTTTGCAAAACTTATTTTTCCGCTCAATACTTTTTTCCTTTGCAATTCATTTTTGTTTGCAAAACATTTTTTTTGCTCAATTCTTTTTTGTGTTTTTGCAAAACTTATTTTGTGCAAAACTTTAAGGCATTAATTGACTCCATACTCTTGCTGTTTGTTATGGCAAGAAAAGCAAGAGACAATATGTTTAGCTGTTCAATGATATGAATCTAATTATCATCATGTTATGGCTTTGTTCACTGATCTAATGACTGAGCTTTATATGAAAAAAATGTTATTAATTTTGTACTGGATCTTCTCCAGAGCAAAAACTAAAAAAAAAAGTCACAAAAATCAGAGCAGAAGAATAAATCTGAAAAATCAATGTACATTAAATCTTTTAAAACACCTGTGAGTTTTCACACACACAGACATCAAGATCAGCGTATGATTCTCAACAATGGTGACATGCTTCATGCTGCAATGCATTCTGGGTGCCTCATACAAAACTCATCCATGGCTCCCAGAATGCATTGCAGCATGAAGCATGTCACCATTGTTGAATCATACGCTGATTCTTGATGTCTGTGTAAGTGAATCTTGCAGGAGATGTGAAGTGTTTATGAGCAATATATTTTTCAAACTTTCTGATTAAAACATTCTTATTGTTGTAATTCAAGAAAGATCCAGCACAAAGTTAATCACATTTTGCTCATAAAAAGCTCAGCCACTAGATCAATGAATTAAGCCACTAAATGACTATATTTTTATCATTTTAGCAGCTGACCACATTGTCTTTTGTTTTTCTTGCCATAACAAACAGCAAGAGCAGCCATAAAAACACTAAAACAGTCAAGAGTCAACTGCCTAACTGAAGTAAGCTGACCTCGATCACGGTGACATCAAACCAAACTTATTTTCAACAAATCATCAACATCTAAACTTCTGGTAATTCTCATAACAACTTTTGTAGATGATGTCAGAAATAAAGTCAGTCTGGTTAGTAATAAGTGAAGCTGGTAATGCTGTTTGTGGAGATGTTTAATCAGATCTTCAGAGATTTAATGTCTTTTATCTTCAGTTGATTTCATCGAAGGCTGGGGCTGAAGTCGTAGTTCTTGTTGTTTCTCTGTCCTTCAGTGATTCTGCTCATTATCACCTAATTATCTCATTAACTCCAGCATGTTTCTGTGTTACATTTAACAGCCTGTAGTGTGCACACTGAGCAGTGTTCAGTTCATCTGGGCTAACCCATGTGGGGCCTACATGGAAACCGTGGACAAAAATGTCTGGGCCCCAGTTAGGCTGCCCAGGTGACACCCATCTGAACCCACCATGCTGTGCTGGCTGGGAACCGTTCTCTAATCTGAAGCTATATTGAACAGTCTATTTTTGGGGTTAATTTTTACTTCACTTCCCTTCAAAATTCAAAAAAGATGTTCATTTAGAGCTGAAGTTAGTAATTGAGTCTCAATTATCTTACATGAGGCCATCAACCTGAAGAACTCAATAACACTGATCCACTCTTGTTCTTTCAGATGTTGTTGTGCTGTGGTGAGCTCAGATAAACCGCTCTGAAGAGTTTTGATCACAGATTCCTGTGAAATGTTCGTCACTATTTTGAAAATGTAACTCATAATTTTTCCACAAATGGCACCATCATTGCAAATATAGCAACACTTGATCCCATCAAGGGCTTGTCTGCGTCATCGTTTCTTCCTTTGTGCTGGTGAAGCTACTAATCAATGTTTGTATCTCAGCATTTTTCTCAGACTCTTCTATCTGCGAGTATTTGCAAAACTGTGAGAACAGGTGATGTGTAATATTCAGTAAGTGGCTGGAGTACACTGGAATTGAATATTACACAACACCTGTGTACTTCATGACCTGGAAGCAGAGGTGGAGATTCCAGGGGTCAGAAAGTAAAAGTCCTGCCATATTTTTATTCCACCCACTGAAGCATTAATGAGATAAATAAGTGATTAATTGAGTGATGATTGAGCATTATTGAAGACACCTGATGATAACAAGCAGAATCACCAAAGGAGAAAATCACAATTTTTAAGTTACCATCATCGAGGTCAGGGTTTGTTTTAGTTGAGCTCTTGACCCTTGCCTTTTTAGTATTAGATTTTGTTTGGGCTGTTTTAACTGCATTAAAACCAAACAGACAAGCAAAGTTAAAAGATGATCAGGTGTTGTTGGTTATGTTTTTACATAAACATTATTTGATCTGAATCACTGAACTCATTTAGAGCCCAATCTCTGAGTTAGATTTACATTATTGATTACAGCAGCACTGTGATTCTGCAGAAGATCAGCTTATACAATACAGAATTTTTTTTTTAAAAAGTTGTCCTTATCACAAAAAAAAAAAAAAAAAATCTTTTAGGCACACACAAACATCAAGAATCAGCCTGTGAATCTCAACAACGGTGACAAGCAACATATTCTGATCAACAGATCAACTCTGACATTAGAAAACAAGCTACTAAACAGTCACAGAAAAACAGCAAAATTTTAATAGTGAATAAGAAAATTACTAAGACAATTAAGCTCATAATTTATTCATGCAGCAATGCATGATGGGAGCCATGGATGAATTTTGATTGGTGGCTCCCAGAATGCACTGCAACATGCTTTATGATGGTCACCACTGTTGAGATTCACAGGATAATTCTTGATGTTTGTGTGTTTAAATGAGCTCTGCTTTTTTTTTTAAATCAAAACTCTTAAAAAAAAAAAAAAAGTATTGTAAAAGCTGATCTTGTGCTGTAGAATCACAGTGCTGCTGTAGAATCACAGTGCTGCGTAATCAATAATGTAAAACTAACTCAGAGATTGGGCTCTAAATAAGTTCAGTGATTCATCAAATAATGTTTATGTAAAAACATAATTAACAACACCTGACATCTTTTAACTTTGCTTGTCTGTTGGTTTTAATGCAGTTAAAACTGCCCAAACAAAATCTAATACTAAAAGACAGGATCAGAGCTCAACTAAAACAACCCTGACCTCGATGATGGTAACTTAAAAATTGTGATTTTCTCCTTTGGTGATTCTGCTTGTTATCATCAGGTGTCTTCAATAATGGTCAATCACTCAATTAATCGCTTATTTATCTCATTAATGCTTCAGTGGGTGGAATGAAAATATGGCAGGACTTTTACTTTCTGACCCCTGAATCTCCACCTCTGCCTGGAAGAGTTATTCACAAAACTGAATATTAGACCTATATTTGAATATTAATCCGGACCGCTTTCGCAATCCGCTGTTGTGTAATATTCCGTTCCTGCCAAAAAAACCTCTACCTACTCTACCTAAATCAGTGTGGTTTACAAATCTGGGCGTATCTGACTTTTTCCCCGGTATTTGCGTAATCTATTTTAATTCTATTCCTTAATCTTTTCGTTCCTGCCAAAAAAAACCTCTACCTACTGGAAATGTTTTTCACAATTATTCACAAGAACTGAATACTAATACACAAAAACAGATTGCGAAAGCGTGCATGGATTATGAATTTAAGTACATTATGGAAGTGTATTTTTTCACCTGGGAATGTTCAAATAAGAACACTAAAAATTACACAGAAGTTTCAATTTAAGTATATATTTTTACCATTTAAAAAAAAAAAAACTTTTAAAGTGTGTTAAACTGCTAATATACTTTTTATATATTTAAAGATGGTAAAAAAAAATAGTATATTTGCAATGTACTACTGAAAGGAAATATATTGAAATATAATAAAAAAACAACAGTGAAAACAAATGTTTATTTATGCTTGAATATATGTGTTTACAGTTTTTTTACGATTGCTTAAGCACAATTTTAAAAACAAGGCTCATTTTGTCAAAACACTACACACAATTCACAGATCCACACACACAAGTAGCAGAACACCTCAGTTCATTTGCAAAATGAAACACTTCATTCAAAACTTTACATTAACTTAATAAAACCCAACTTTGACACCGTGTGGAGCACACATGGTTCATTCTGATTCTGTTTGATTCATTTACACACTGCTGTGCTCAATCTTAAACACTTGTAACTTTCATACTTTTCTAATGATATAGTCTGGGTTTGATTTTTTTCAGAGATATTGTTAGAGTAAAGTACATGAATATATTTACAAAAAAAAAAAACACAAGATCAGTACTGCACATTGATGAAAATATTTATTTCTCACCACATTGTAAAACCATTCCATACATCCATGCCTTTCCAAAGGTTAAATTTTGCACTTAAAATCAGAACATATTCTAAATACAATATATTACATGAACAAAAACATTTGTGGAGACAAAACAAAGCAAGATTTTAAATAAAAAAAGGAGAAAAAACACCTAAGCATCATCTCTGGCCTAGCTGGATCTGGCCATACACTTCATCCACATCACAGGTGATGTCCTCTCACGCAAGACAGCGAGGGAAGAATCTTCTTGAATGGCGAATCCATTCTTGCACAGACCCTGCATCAGTTAGGTCAGGCCTTCTCCATGGCTTGAATGAGGCACATCTGCAGATTGTAAACCTTTCATGCCAATAAAATAAAATAAAACCCTCCTCAAATGGCGGGAGGTATTGGAGTGAAAATTGTAGATGCATATGAAACCAGTTTTGGACCAGAGCAGATAGGTGGAAATATACATTGTCCCATATGACAATGTATCTCATCTGCTCTGCATCCATTTGGTCTTCTGCTCTGTGATGATTTTGTGTAGTCTGTCTAAAATGTGAATATGTTGGCCGTGTTGTAAGGGCCTAAGTTGGCATGCTGGTGGAGGACCCAATTCTGCGTGATTGCAACATACATTGTGATGTTACCACCACGTTGTCCTGGGACATTCAAAATAGCTCTGTGGCCAATGATGGTTCTCCCTCTCCCTCATACTGCAACATTGCCTTCCATTTTGTTGAAGACACATAAACTCACCTTTTGCCTTTTTATAGTACTTGCACCTGATTGTTGAGTTTACAGTTAAGCACCTAAGTGTCTGCAGACCTGACGGCCATGTTTGATCAATTGGTTTATAGGCATGGTATTTTGGAAAGCAGTGTCTTGAAATGGCAAAGAAGTGACATTATGTTTCAGATTTCTGTGTCTAATGTAGAGAAGTGTGTTTAATGTTGTGCAAAACAATGTGTGTAGTGTTTTGCAAAAAGTGTGAGGCTGAGAATGTGCTTAAAGTTGTGCAGATCTGGTCTAAGGTTTTGCTCCTTGAGTGTAGAGTTTTCAGTACTGTGTGTTATTTTTAATTTTAGTGTGTAAGCAATCGTAAAAACTGTATACAATATACAAGGCCTCTTAAACAAGGCTCTTGGCTCTGTTACTGTTTTGAAGGCCCCAAAACCTCTTATAAACTATTGTCCCATCCCATTTTATTTATTTGAACCACTCTTTGTGCTTCAGTCTTTGTGTGACAAGATAAAAATAACACAATTAAAGACCTCTTTTGTTACAAAGTTGGAAAAGCTTGTTATGAATCTATATAAAGAGATTTGAGGCCTCAGAGTGAGAATGGTTTGAATATTCCCATTTTTTTCATCATAATTTTTTTCTCTATTACTGTGAATGCGCAGTTACGGGAAAGAATGGAAAAATGTGTAGGGGAGGGGCCCTTACAGGTAACTGGCCCCAGGGCCTTGGCAAGTCATAATTCATCCTTGATTCACCATCATCACGTGATATCTGATTTGAGGCATAAATACTGCTGTCTGTAAGCCTAAGACAGCTGAAGTCTTTCAGAAACACAGAATATACGGTAAGTGTATTATACTTTCTATTCACAATTTACTTTAAATATATTTTGTAGTGGCTATCCTAAGTAGGTTAAACCAACTAGCATTATGAAAATTAACTATGGTTTTATTATAGCAAAAATGTAGTAACCATTTTTTTTGGATTTATCATTTGTAAAATCACAGTTTACTACAAATACCATGGTTACACTTAAAAAGTATGCTTTTTATATACTTCTTTTAAACTAAAAATAAAGTGTACTTTCAGTCTACTTTTTATGTACTTCTTAGAAATATGCTTAAAATTACACTGAAGTATACTTGACTTAAAAGTCTATACTCATCTTTGATCAAGATATTGGCTTGTATTGTGTTTACTCTTTTGATTGAGTAAGAAAACAGATACTGTATGTTTCTAATTCTGATTATGTGGATTATGTATCCACTGCTAGTACATAAGATTGACTTCAAATCTTTATTAACTTAAATATTACATGCAAAAAAAATCATATGTACATTAAATGAAAGATATACCCAAATCTGGCACAAGAACACCCTTCCAATGGATTTACCATCTGACCAAAACCTAGCATCATTAACCATCTGCAAGCAAACTTTTGGAAAAACAATGCAATCTGAAGCTTTTGCACTGCCTATAGGGAGCATATGAATAAGTAATAGAGTCATCTGCTTCCAAGTTTAGCTTGAATGTCCTTTTCATTTGTAAAAAGAAAATAAAACAGGTCCCAAATGGAACCCTGAGGAACGCCTGAACTTATCTCAAGAAAACCTGATTTTTCAACATAGAAACACTGTGTTAGGTCTACAAAATAGTTTTTAAACCAATTTACAGCCTTAGGGCTGACACTAGCATTCCTAAGTTTGTTCAGCAGCCATTGTGATCCACTGATCAATTAAGCAGATCCACAAATAAGGCAGTGCAATGATGCTTTCTGTCAAGGTAACATAGGATAATTTATCACAACCAGTGATGGTTCTGTGATGATCTAGCAAAAACTAAAAGTTTGGAAATAAGACAGTAACATTATCTGAATAGATGTACTAAATGAAAAAAGACTATTTATCTGATTACATACTGATTATATAACATAAGAGAGAGGATTGTGTAAATCCACCCCTGAAGCTGATTCTACTTGCATCACATGTTCTATCATATTTTTAGATACATTACAGTTGGACACATTACCAGTCACACTCCATTAAAAAAATGATGGCCGTTCCATAGGTGAGACACTTTTCATTTCAAACTCATTCATTTATCCTGAAATAGCACTTCTGTGTTGCAAACATTTATCCAGCAAGGTAGCAAATGTCTGGAAGAAGCTGTAATGTGGCTTGTGATTTGAGTTCCATGATTTCACACAGAACATTATGTTGTATCAATGCAATTTGAGACTTCAAAATTGATCGTGGATACAACAAGGGAAACCAGCAAGTTTTTTATAGTCTAAATGCAACTGACTGCATGCATACTGTGATATGAAGCATCAATGTAAAAACAGTCAATTTACTAAGTGAAACAAGTTCACCCTACTCAAATTCTCAAAATATTACTGAAAGTGCATTGCACTTAAAGTTATGTGAATGAGTTACTGCAGATTTGCAAAAAGCTTTGCATCAGACTCTAAAAGGAAGTAGGTTCATTTTTGTGAAGCCCGAACCCGGCCTGGATTTTTAAACCCAACTCGACTGGTACTGTTACATTTTAAGACCAAACACGACCCGAACCCGCAATTCGTTTCTCACAGCAAATACCTTTTTGAAATATGCTGCATTTTAGGATTGCATGCAACAACCAGTGAACAAATACATACAGTTTCATTAAAGGGTTAGTTCACCCAAAAATGAAAATTATGTCTATGACTCACCCTCATGTCGTTCCAAACCCGTAAGACCTCTGTTCATCTTCGGAACACAGTTTTTAGATATTTTAGATTTAGTCCGAGAGCTTTCTGTCCCTCCATTGAAAGTGTATGTACGTAGACTGTCCAGAAAGGTAAAAACATCATCAGAGTAGTCCATGTGACATCACAGGGTCAGTTAGAAGTTTTTGAAGCATCGAAAATACATTTTGGTCGAAAAATAACAAAAACTACGACTTTATTCAGCATTGTATTCATTGTATTCACATTTACTCATTCCTCAAACTTTGTCACTACAGTCTAGCTTCTTTTAGTTGCCGTTCTGATCCAATGCCTGGCTTCTTACATATATGGCTCCCC
>JAOTNS010000052.1:0-69086 GCA_028476615.1 Culter alburnus
ATTACTTGAGAAACGTGGAGGTACTACGACGAGGTGACACCAAACATTTCAAAAAACTTTTTCCACTCTTCTTGGTCTCGTTGGGCAAGAAGTGGAGAGCTTGTCACAATGTCCACTTTTGTTCCACGAATGGCCAGAATTGTTGCAAACATGGCTAAGATACAGGACTTGCCCTCACCTGTGCCAATCTCTAGAAGACATCCTTTGTCTTCTGTCAGCTGTGCCAGGAGGAGCAAAAGCAATGATGCTAGTTGTGTACATCTTGGAAAATAGCCTTGAATCTTTGTGTTGTCTTTTGTGGTGATGGTTGAGCAGTCTTGCACTGCTATTGACATTCCAATTAATACTTCTTTCAGAATGTTACTATCTGGGTTTGTAAGATTAAGAGAAGTTATTTTCCATTTCAAATCTTTGATTTTTTCTTTATTAAGGTCCACCAATTGATATTTTGGGAGTTCTGACTCCATGTATCTAAGCACATCCTTCAACAGCACCAAGACTTTCTCTGGGCAGTTTGCTTCACGAAGTTCCTTCACAATTGTATCAGCGTCTTTTTCCTTGTCGTTTTGATTTGTTCTTGAAGAAACATTAAAGGGTTTTCATTTGTAAGAGCAGAGAGAACGAGGATGCAGTCCAGTGGTAGGTTTGTGCTGTGTGGAGAACTGAATCGAGTTGATCACATTTGATAGCTGGACTTTTGCAAATGAAGAGCATTATTTCTGTTGGTGTCCAGATTCTGTTGAACAATATTTGACCCAAAATCTCCCTACTTTTTGGTGAAAGCTCTGAGATCATGTCAAGTATATTTAATAAAATGTGTTCAGCCAAAGTTGGATTTGTGGCCTGAAGATGCTCCACCAAACCCAAAAGAAAGTTGTACTTCTCCCAGCCAAGTGGCTGATCCCCATCATCTTTAGCATCTGCAGTGCTACTGTGGCAGAATGAACTGTAGAGATGCTTCAAGAACTGTGAGCTTCTCTGTAAGACAGTTCGTTATATCCTATAGCTTGATCAAAGGTAAACTGAGACCCTGCTGAAAGGTTGTTTTCTCTACAATATTGAACTGCAAGTTCATTCTGGAGTGTCCTAATCCTGTCCCAAATCTGGTAGTGCTGTACCTCTTTATCTTCTGTAATCTGGTACTTCAACAGAAGGTCTTTGAATTTTTCTTCAACATCATTAACCTACATAAATGTGCAAAACAAAAATGGATCTCAGTAAAAAAGTTATGTTACAACATGCTGCATATACAGTTATGTTGCTCAATCCAATTAAAGTCATACCTCGTCCCTCTCGATCGCAGCAGCGTCATCTTCTATTTGCTGATGGAGAACTTGTGTGCGTTGATGATGTTGCTCGTGACCTCTAAAGCTCTGTTTTTGACGAAGCTGCTCAGTTGCTCGAGAAAGCTTGTGTCTAGATGATTCACTCTCTCTGTCTAGCTCCTGTTGAATCCTTTGCTCACGTTCCAAACGTTCCAGGCGTCTTCTTTCCTCCTCTTGCTGTCTCTGTTTTTCATCTTCTTCAATTTTTCCTGTTTGCAAACATCAGACACCAAAGGATTATAAACAATTTACAGATACATGGAACATGCTATATAGACTGTAGAAGAAAGAACAGAAAATTTAAAATAATGAATGTATGTTTCCATCTCCTCTTGTGTGAATATGTTGAACCAAAAGAATCTGGGCATAATCAGGAGAAATATACACAGCAAAAACCTCAGCTGTAAATTAACTGTTCAGAGTTTAAGTCCACACTCAAGAGTGTTAAAATTAACACTGAAGCAGTGTTGAAGTCAATAAGATAATTAACCCTCTGGAGTCTGAGGCTGATTTGGGGCCTGGAGAAGTTTTACATGCCCTGACATTGTGCTTTTTTCAGTTGTTCATAAACATATAAATGACAAAAGTGTCATTACACTGTATTCAGCACAAACTAGGCTACAATAATATGTGAGGAACATGTATGTACATGTTTGTGTTTTTGAAGGAATAACATTATGCGTGGTTATTGAAAAAACAAAAAACTTAAGTCACTGAAAATAGGCCAAAAAAGTATATTAAATCTGTGTTCACAGACTTTTGGGTATTGGAGGTTGTAGACTAGAGTTTTTGCTTGAAATTATGTAAAAATTATGCTGCCTACTCCTTCATATAACAATATATTTATTTAGTTTTTGTAAGACACTTTTTGCCAAGAAACACAGTATGTGAGGAGGCGTGAATCACCACTGAAAATGGGCCATTCTCACCTGAGAGACAAAGAATTGGATAGTAATGAGCTGAAATGACTTGCATATTAATGAGGCATTTCAGTCAGGTAGGCTGTGAAAAAAACCTTCTGTGATGTCTCAAGCTCATTATGATATATGAACATACAGAAAAATATTATACAATATAAAGTAATGGTTTTATATTATACTTTAAAATATAATGTATTCTGTGATGCAAAGAGTCTGAATATAGGCTTAAAAGCATGCACATTTGGAGAAATATTGGACTCATATGCTTATGTCAATTTTCTATACAGAGGAGTTATATTAATTATATTCATTGTCATTACTATGAGCGCTGGTGTTTTCAATTCATCCTTGAAGCGGAGGGCGCTCTGTGCATTTTTAGTCCACAAATTCATCTAAAAGAAAAGAGCTATTCCATGAATGGAGTTTCCAATACATACTGCAGCCGGAGGCTAAAGAAACAAAACTCATCTAAAATTCATCTATAGAAGAAAAGTAAACAGGAACTAACTGCATGTCCTCTAGAGATCGCTAACCATGACTTTTACATCCAGATAAACACTTTTCAAGACAATAATACACGATTGAGACGATGAATGCATGTATTGCCTCTGAATTTGCGTCTGAATAGCGCTGGCTCCGTGGGTGTGCCGCATTAGCGGATAATGAGCTGAAACAGGATTTCTGACATGGCTCTCTTTTCATACAGATTACATAAACACAGAAGTTTTGTTTTCGATTTGACTTACATGATTTAAAACCTGACATCTTAACGTTTTTTAGACATAAGTTAATTTTTCTGTGATTAGTATTCACTAAGTTACAGTTCATTTTCTGAGAACTATCAGATTGGACTTCGTTCAGAGGGAGAGAGAGATCACGCATCATGTTAGTTTTCTTTATTTATAAAAAGCACAACATTTGTTTTTACTTTGAGTGTATACAAAAAAAGATATTCTATAGTTTCAATTGATATATTACTTATGTCCTCTATGACAAAAATGACGGAGTATTTAAGTCTGTTTTTGCTGCAATGTGAAAAAAAACCTGCAAACCGCGCCGGCGCGTTTTCAGACCTCAGAGTGTTAAGTGATTGGGTGATGATTAGAGGTCGATGATAGTGGATTTTACCATTAACGATAACTAGGTTGGACCACTGCCTGATGACCATTTAACCAACCAATAGTTTTTAAAATTAAAGTAAACTAATGCTGAACTTTTTTTAACAAAAATAAAAAACAGTGCTAAACCATTTAAAAATGTACTTCTTAAATAAAATTATATAAATCTAAACATTAATATTAAATATTAATATATTAATTATACTTGTTCATTCATGTTAGTTCATAGTCAAGATATGCCCATGACAGTACTAGTAAACGCATTTGTCAGTTGCGTCTCGTAAGATGTTTAAAGTAAAAACAATGTCATTGTTTCCTTGTTTCAGTCCATTTCAATATAAAAGTATTTGCGACTGACTGACTCACTCATAAAGACAGTCTTTGCTGCCATCTCATGCAGTATTAATGTAACTTTCACTGAAGTTAAAATCACTTAGCCAGAGTTCAGTTATCACGATTAGGAGATCTGGCATCTGTCAAACCACTTAGCAAGGCAGGAAGAACGGACCCCTGAACAGGGATTATATATACACACAGAGTAAATGAGGAAATTAATGAGAACAGCTAATAGTTTCTATTGCAATCCATTATTCTATTCTAACAAGAACTCATGCAGACATGACAGGGACTAAACTAAACAGAACATAACCGTGACAATATCTCCCCCTCCCGGAAGGCATGAGCTTGTGCCATAACGGATAATAGTCCCATTGGAGAAAAGAGGGCGGAGGCTTTGGTGGAGGGCATAGAGCTGGTGATGGACACCATAGTGGAGCTGATGGTGGGAGGAGCCAGGGTGAAGCTTTGGCTTAAGGGCTGGGCAGATCCCGGGGACTGACTGACGGAGGCAGACCAGAGTGTGAGTAGGAACTGGCAGAGCAGAGATGCCGATGGACCAGGGTGACATCCGTGGCCCGGAAGCCCTAGGGGTAGCTGCTGGCAGCTGGGGACTGTTGGACGGGAAGCCCAGGCGAATTCGAAGAGCCGCATGGAGCTAGCGGCAGAGTCAGAGAAGAGGAGCAGGATGACACCAGCAGGGCCGATGTATCCCGGGGACTTGGCTGTTACCAGTGGCAGAGATGGGACTAGGACGTCAGGTAGAAACATCGGAGGAGGAAGATTTTCGGATGGGACTGGAGCATCCAAATGGCCAAACGGGGCTGGTAAAGAAGGTGAAGATTTGATGGTGGGAACTCTGGTGGGAACTGGATCCTTGGACCACAGATCTATAAGGTCTATCAGTGCCCGTAGAGTCTGGGACCTGGACGACCTTGGTGGCTGCCTTGGCTTGCAGGCTGAGGGAGAGGCCACCGTGCCGGAGCATCCAGCCCAAATACCCCAGCAAATTCCAGTGTTCAGGGCGGATGATGAGGCGTAAAGCTGGTGATTCCATATTTTCAGTTAAACAGTCAGTTTTGGAATGTTAAATAGTTGAGAAAGAGAACGCATGTTGTGTAACAATATATTGGGTCCGTGTATAAACTCTTAAATTGACAGCAGTCCAATATTCCTGCTGCTGTCATTTTAATCAAAGAACAAAAGACACAGAGAAACACTTTCTGCTCTTGACTGAATACGTTTTATAACTTTAATTGTAAGCCTTAATTTGTATTTAATTTTTACAATGAAGACTATCCAGTATTATTTTACATTTGATTACTTCAGTTTCTGTAGTATTTTTATCTGAATAAAAACCTACTTAACCTGTTAAGTTTCATAGCTCTCTCTATTCTATTGCATTTATTTGTGCTGTTTTTTGTTTGTTTTAAAGTAAAACTTTGCATTGAAGAAAAGTAGATTTTTGTTTGTATATGCTGTCAATTATAGTCCTTAGAAAGAAAATCAGAATTGGCAAAAATCGGCATCGGCAGATCGTGCAAAAAAAAACCCCAAAAAAACGGAAATCGTAATCGGCCAAGAAAATTGCAATCGGTGCGTCTCTAAGTGACAGTCAGACAGTAAAGTGTTTATTTAATCCACAAAAAAACACATGACGGAGAAATAGTCAATAAAACCATAAAAAATGGTTGTAAAAAAACCCCCAAACAAACCAAATTAGTAATGCAGGACTATATGTGATGCAATCTGGGATAACCCGTCGGATGTCGCGATGGAACCTTTTCAGGAAATTCAAAAAATAGTTTGAATGTCATGTTTTTGTCAAAATTGGGTTTTCAATAAATTATTATTTTATAACATCTTGTCTATCATCTCTGAAAATATCTTGGCAAAATTTGTTTGTTTTGTGCAGAAAAATAGCGGTTTATAGTGGCAAGCTAAAAAGAACTGCGTCTTTCTCTTATGTTTAAGAACACACCCGGTGGAGGTGCAAAAAAATCGCCCATAGTTTTCCCTCTCTTGACACTACAAAGACAGTTCACCTATCAAAATAAACCACATAACATGTAGAATGAAGGTGTATTAATGAACATTTCCCACCAGTCCTGTGTAAAAGTCCTATGGCATGCAAAGTTTTTTTTAATACAACGTTATCGTGAGAAAGCAGCACACAAGAGAACCTTTTCATAGTTCCTAGAACTATTGGCTGAAATACCCGGATTTTGCTGCGTTCGCACCACAGGAACTAGGAACAATTTTAGTTCTAGGATCTCCATTTGGGGGAACTAAATTAGCTCCTACTTCAGAGTAGGGTCTAAACCAGCACTATAGGAACTATCAATGACGTAACTGTATGTTGATTGGTCAGACGCATGTCAAACACCTACACCCGGCATTTTTAAAAAGCTGTGTGAACATATTTACTTCACGAACGTAGTTGCCCTGGCGTATTACCGGATAGCCAGGTAGGCGTTTATAGCGTGGCAGGTCTGCTGGCAGGCACATTTAATGGTGATGGATCGAGTGGCAAGGCAGGCACATATATAACGGTGTCTTGCCTAGTAAAGATTTCACCCCAGCTGGGGATTTGCCAGTTGATGGTTATCCAACTTCCCCTGTACCAGTGAACATCAGTAGCCATGAGTCGCATTGGAGTGACATTAACTACCCTCTTCTACTGATTGGCTAGAGGAGGAGCTGTCAGTCCAGATGCTGATGCTTAAGCCCAACCCTAATTTACATGAAAGTCTAACTGCAACATTTGGAAAAGCAAGCACAGAATGTGCAAACCAGAGCAAATGGGGAAACAGCATAAGCATACATAACAGAAACTGTCAGAGAGCACAAAAAGACCAAGAAAACCATGATTTTTGTGTGTGATTCAGATCATTTTGCATTCGCTTTGCAGTTTTGTGTAATATAATTTTAAAAGTGTTTAAAGTTTAGATTCATGCTTATTTTTAAAAATGTGTATTTACTTATTTTTTATGCTTGACCATGTTGTTTGCTATTCTGATAATTTTGCATTTGTTTTTTAGTTTTGTACAATATTTACAGGTGTTTTTGATCCGTGATTGCAATAATGTGGGCGTAAAATTATTCCCATAAAAGTTTTCCCAAAAGAGTGAAGCTTATTAAAACAGCAAAGGGGAAATAAATATGGAATGGGATGCTCAAAAATTACATATGGGTTTGATGATCGGGGTAAACATACTTTTAGCTGCACAGTGTTGTGCACAACCAATATGTTTGCAGGAACTTACCATAGTTGGGACAGTAATGCGTTCCACCCTCAGAGGTGCAGTGCATCTGAATCTGGGAACGGTCAAAGGTTTCCCTTAAGATGAAGGAGGTGTCGCCTTTATGGGTGTTAAACTCATACTTAAAACTGTTCCATGTGTGATCTTTATATCTGACGTAGAAGTAGCGATGGATTTCCCTTTTCTCCTCATAGGATGTTGTGCGGCCAGCATCGATGCGTGTATACTGGGAAACAGAATTATACATCAGTTTCCATCAGAAAAGCAGTGGATAAACCCTAACACTTTAGAATACTGTTCCGTCATTAATTAATAACTGCACAAGAACGAATAAGTAGCAATATTAACACTCTAATAACTACTATTAACTACCAAAAAACTCTGATCAAGAAATTAGTAAGTAATAGTGCTTAGTCAAATGTAGTTCACTGTTAGATAATCAATAACTACTATTTTTTCATACCTCCCAGAGGACTACTGTACAGTGCATGCAGAATTATTAGGCAAGTTGATTTTCTGATTTTTTTTTTTTTTTCCCCCTCAGGCACATTGGGAGTTCATTTTTAGTCCATCTCTGCAAAACTGACTTTGAAAATAATTTTTTCAAACAGTGGTACAAGAGGATGTGCTGCTGGTCCTTCAAGAATCACTCTCAATCTGTCTGTCTATAAAGCCTATAAAAAATGGTCTTCGTGTATTTTGGCTTACCATAATCTTCACTTTAGAATACTGATCCAAATAATTAGTAATTTTTTAGAAGGATGTAGTAACACTTGAGTCATTACTATCTTAAAGCTTATAAAAATCTCAAAAGCTTACAATTACTTCAGTCAATATTAGGGAGTTGTCATGCTTCCTCACAGTTCCTTGTACAGCTTTGTATGTTAAAATGACAGTATTAAAATCAATGCTGGCATGGACCAGAACGAAGCCAATGCAGGTTCCTAAGCACGCCGGAGATGTGCTGACGAGAAGGAGTATGTGTAAGGACATGTGCAGCTGAGTTCTGAATGTATTGCAGACACTTAATACACTAGTAGTCCTCCAGTATGAGAAATAAATAGTAGTTATTGATAAGCTAATAGTGAACTACCATATTCAACTGAGCACTATTACTTATTAATTCGTTAATCAGAGTTTTTTGTTAATAATTACTAGAATGTTAATAATACATTACTAATTGGTTCCTGTGTAGTTATTTATTAAACTGTCATTCAACAGTTTGAGCCGTTGTCATACGTGAACTCAATACTGAGTTGGCATTTGGACATAAACAAGGAAGCCTGCACTGTTCACTAGGTATGACAACAGTTCAAATTGTAGAATAAAGTCGTAATTTTTGGTTTGTTTTTGCACACAAAAAGTAGTCTTGTCGCTTTATAACATTAAAGGGTTAGTTCACCCAAAACTGAAAACTCTGTCATTTATTACTTACCCTCATGCCGTTCCACACCCGTAAAACCTTCGTTAATCTTCGGAACACAAATTAAGATATTTTTGTTGAAATCCGATGACTTAGTGAGGCCTCCATAGCCAGCAATGACATTTCCTCTCTCAAGATTCATTAATGTACTAAAAACATATTTAAATCAGTTCATGTGGTACAGTGGTTCAATATTAATATATAAAGCGACAAGAATATTTTTGGCGCACCAAAAAAACAAAATAACGACTTATTTAGTGGCGGCCGATTTCAAAACACTGCTTCATGAAGATACGGAGCATAATGAATCAGTGTATCGAATCATGATTCGGATCGTGTATCAAACTGCCAAACTGCTGAAATCACGTGACTTTGGCGTTCCGAACCGCTGATTCGACACACTGATTCCTTTGTGCTCCGAAGCTTCCTGAAGCAGTGTTTTGAAATTGGCCATCACTATATAAGTTGTTATTTAGTTTTTTTGGAGCTCCAAAAATATTCTCGTGGCTTTATAATATTAATATTGAACCACTGTACTCACATGAACTGATTTAAATATGTTTTTAGTACATTTATGGATCTTGAGAGAGGAAATGTCATTGCTCCCTATGTAGGTCTCACGGAGTCATCAGATTTCAACTAAAATATCTAAAATACCGAAGATGAACGAAGGTCTTACAGGTGTGGAACGGCATGAGGGTGAGTAATAAATGGCAGAACTTTAATTTTTGGGTGAACTAACCCTTTACCCGTTAATAAACATAACGAGTACTATTTTTGTTTTCAGTGATGTGCAACATGTACATATCTGTTAACATCTCAAAGAAAATGTGTTTTAGGGTTTCTTGAACCTTTAATGACAGAACAACATTCTAAAGTGTTACCGATTAAAAATAACATGTAAAGAACCAACTGATATTGTTGCGAGATATTATGTCATGCCTTAAGTTATTATCTGGCTAATCAGAGGAAATGCAAACTAGGAAAAAATAACTATGAAACAGGATTTTGAATATAGAATTGCACAAACAATCTTGTGTAGTGAATGCTCCAAAAGTTCTTACCCCCCTGTCCTGAGTGGAAAAATGCCAGGTATAAGGAGTCTGATTGACGACTGAAACCTGGACACCCATTATTCAGGATAATCTGTTTCAATAAAACAGTAATCATTGGTCAGTATTTAACAGTTATGCAAACTAAAAACAAATAGAATTGCATTATTATAAATAAAGTAAAAAGAAGCAGAACCTGATTTCATTCCTGTGCAGAGAAAGTGTTCAGCACTCCTGTGCTGTAAGAAAAGTGAAGAAGCTCATGCAGTCTGCTGCTCTTTATAAACTGTCCATCAGAAGGTGAGGACAGAAGGGGACTGAGCTTAGGACCATTTATCATAAATGATGTGACGTACTTTATTATTTAACATATTGATGAGATTCTATCCACAGGATTCTAGAGAAATGAGAAGCCGTTTTCTCACATTATGACCTCCTCTGCCAATAAATCTTCATTTGAGTTAATCTTTTGCCTCAGTGTACTCAAACGTGACAGGTAGCAACCTTCAAAAGGAGACCTGTTGTGTAACCCACATGTGACAGGCCGTTTTACCTGCTGTACAACACTCTTAAAAAATGCTGAATGAAAAACAACACAGCTACAGGCTATACTCTCGTATTTATGTCATATTTATAATTATTTATAATGACTCATAAGCAGACAAATACAGTAGTGTGTTTACCCACAACGCAAATCACGCAATTGCGCGGGGCCCCGCGGGCTTGGGGGGCCCTTGCGATTTCTCCTGAGGGGGGATTTTCTCCCACGGTGGTGTGGTCTATGTGATAGACGTAGAAGTAGCGTGACAGGTACATGCTGTATACCCGCTAGGAAATGTCAAGGATTTGCATATACCCACTTTAAAAAGCGCAAGAAAATGCAAAACAGATCGTAACGCCTCAGTTCTAGAAGAAGCAGCAGCCTGACGCGCACGTGAACTGATCCTCTCCTCCGCTTTAATACCAGTTACAGCACGAAATATACATGAATGAACTAAAGGTTTGTTAAAAGATACAGAACAACTTACTACACTGCATTCCAAATTATTATGCAATTGACATATCAGTAAGATTTCTGTACAATAAACATTCAGATTTTAGTTTTTGAAGAAAATGTTTGTTTGTTTATTTATCCATGTCTTTTTAGATAACTGGAATCAATCTCAGACAAAATAATTTGCCAGATCTATGAAAACCCTACTTAGAGGTTGTTCCACATTATTAAGCAAGTCACAGTTCTCATGCAATATGGGGAGGAAGAAAGATCTTTCTGAAGATGAAAAGCATGAAATGGTGCAATGTTGTGCAAAAGGCATGAAAAAAATGTTTCTCTTTGTGAGGTTTGGTTAGTGGTGTCTAAAATGCATCTTTACGCACAACTGCCAGCCAGCATGGAGAGCTTCTTGAGACTCCAGAGACACCAGCAGCTTCAAATACCTGTTTGCTGCTCAACACTGGCTTTTTATAGCTGCCCTTTTAATACAATTCATTTTTTGATAGGAACTTTCCTCAATAAGCCTTTATCTGACCGAGTTCTGCTGTGCTCTATATCACTCACACATCTTATGATAATTTGATAATCTCCATTCAGTTTCACACAATATTAGTTGTTTTCATGCCTTTGCACAACATTGCACCATTTCATGCTTTTCATCTTTCTTCCTCCCCATATTGCTGAGAACTGTGACTTGCTTAATAATGTGGAACAACCTCTAAGTAGGGTTTTCATAGATCTGGCAAATTATTTTGTCTGAGATTGATACCAGTTATCTAAAAAGACATGGATAAATAAACAAACAAACATTTTCTTAGAAAAACTAAAATCTGAATGTTTATTGTACAGAAATCTTACTGATTTGTCTCTTGCATAATAATTTGGAACGCAGTGTAAAATCCATATCATGTCTTGTGTAATCACGCTCAATCATTGTTTCAACCGCGGAAAGACATTACTAAAATATCTTGTAATAAACAAACGTAACGTCACATTTACCTCAGAACAAACATATTCATCATGAACATAAACTCACTACTCAGCAAGAAAAATTAACTCTAGAGAGGAGCATTTAGCTTAATAGCCTATATGCACCATATTACATATTAATTATAATTTTTAATGTTCTTTAATAGCCTATATAATGCATGTTTGAAAAACATCCGTCAAGTTGACAGCCACCATTTAAATGTTTATATTTCAAAAAAAAAAAAAAAAAAAAAAACTGGAGTAGAAACAATTTTAATGTTAGTAGGCCTATTATAACTTATAAAAATTTCCTATTTTAAGTTTGTATACAAATAGGCCCAAGTTAATTTTAACCTACAATATTAATGTAGTACCAACTTTATTAGGCCTATTATAAAAATTTCCTTAAGTGTAATTTAAGTTTGTATACAAATAAGTTAATTTTAACCTACAATATAAATGTATACTATAGTACCAACTGATCCTTGTATATTTTACAGCATTAGTTGAGAGATTTTTTTTCTTGAGAAAATTTGCCAGACTGGCAGGAAAATGATAAAAAACAGAAAACAAAGTCCTAACAGGGTAATATTGTGACATACTGATAAGGCTTGCATTGAAACTTGCCAGTTGATAAACCCCCGGGAACACGATGACGGGGCCCCATCCCGGAGATTTGCTTAGGGCCCCTAATAACCTAAACACACCACTGGGCAAATATGTGATAACAGAAAGAATATACAACAGTAAGAAAGCCAGAGAGAAAGGATTTGTTTCACATAAAAGGCACATGTTTGTTACTGTCATTTTACTTTTTATTTGGAGCTTATAATGAATGTTCGAGTTTTTTCAAGTGCAAAGGCTTATGGAATGACATGTTGTAACAGCATTGGAATTCCACCCCACGCAGGGCAACAATAATAAATTACCAGAAATAACTCCAGAGTGAGACGGTCTTTTGTTCTTTCATCGGGAATTAAGAATCGGGATGAGAGAAGATCAAGGTGTATAACTGCATCCTGAGCTCCGATGAATGTACCGCTTTGACAGGCATAAGTGTCTTTAGCCAGATAATAGTTCTGTTTAAGAGATAACAGCTGGCGGGAGGTGTAACGTAAGACCATGCTCAACAAGGCCGCGTCAACATCAACCCAAAGACGATCCAAAATGCACAAGGAAAACCTCCAGGCCGACACCAATATGAGGAAAAGTCCGGCGAGCATGAGCAGATGCCACTGCATTACAACTTGAGATACGATAAACAATTAGCAGAAAAATATGCAGGGTAATATGAAACATGCTGTAAATCAAAATAAAATAGTTAAAGGTGCCCAAGAATGCTTTTTCACAAGATGTAATATAAGTCTATGGTATCTCCTGAATGTGTCTGTGAAGTTTCAGCTCAAAATACCCCATAGATATTTTTTAATTAATTTTTTTAACTGCATATTTTGGGGCATCATTAACTATACACACTACCACACGAGCTCTCAACTATATACAGTGCATTTACAAAGTTCACACAGCTAATATAACCCTCAAATGGATCTTTACAAGATGTTGTGGCATGCTGTATGCATGCTTCGAATTATGTGAATTAGTATTTATTTTGATGTTTACGTTTGATTCTGTATGAGTTTGAGGCTATGCTCTGTGACTAACGGCTAATGCGACACTGTGGAGAGATTATAAAGAATGAAGTTGTGTTTTATGCATTATACAGACTGCATGTTTAAAAATGAAAATAATGAGGCTCTTGTCTCCGTGAATACAGTAATAAACGATGGTAACTTTAACCTCATTTAACAGTACATTAGCAACATGCTAGAAACATTTAGAAAGACAATTTACAAATATCACTAAAAATATCATGCTATCAGGATCATGTCAGTTATTATGCTCCATCTGCCATTTTCGCTGTTGTTCTTGCTTGCTTACCTTGTCTGTGCACAGATCCAGACGTTAATACTGCCTTTCCTTGTCTAATGCCTTGAACATGGGCTGGCATATATGCAAATATTGGGGTCATACATATTAATGATCCCGACTGTTACGTAACAGTCGGTGTTATGTTGAGATCCGCGTGTTTTCCGGAAGTCTTTTAAAGAAATGAGATTTATATAAGAAGGAGGAAGCAATGGGGTTTGAAACTCAATGTATGTCTTTTCCATGTACTGAACTCTTGTTATTTAACTATGCCAATATAAATTCAATATTTAATTCTAGGGCATCTTTAAAGCTGCTGTCTGTAAGATTTGCCTCTTAGTCGCCATCTCTGTTTGAAATCTGCAATTGCAGTTATATGCGGAATTATTATCTGTACGTGCGTTGTGCATCGGCACAGCTCGTCAGCGCGGATGAATCTAATGCTTGCTGTCAGTCACCATACCGGTGGATACTGCACTTCAGAATCACAGATTGTAGTCTTGAAGTATGACCAAAGTAGGAATTTTCACCGGAAAATGTCATCTGAACAAGTAAGAAACATTTCTGCCACTTTTTTCTGACCAACTGAGGAAAAAGCATTAGGACAACAATAAATCGCGCTGCCAATGGTGATTAAATCTAACAATCGCTTAGCTCATATCGCATCAAACCGTGCAAATTATTATTATTGTTATACTTTGTTCTCAAATTGTTCATGTTAAAACATCAGCATTGCGTGACTATGTATTAGTGTGTAATAGCGTTACCTGTAGATTCAATTTCTGTAGCCACTCAGTCCGACGTCTTTTGCTTTTTGACTACGGGTGAATCCAGTTGTCACTGGTGATTGTCATTTGGATCTTTGGATTACAATCCGCCATCAAAATGGGGAAACTTTGTTTTCAGTTGACAAGCAATATTACCCCAACAAGCAAATGTAAACATCTCAACATCTGTAAATAGGCAACAAACAAATGTACAGAAGTCCTATTTTTGATTACAAGCCTAGAGAACATTTTCAACTCGTTAAAAAGTGCTTATTTAAAGAATAGTTGTTCCCTATGGCATTACCATAATCCACATCCACATATTACCATGAAAAATACTATTTTTAAAAAATGTATAAGAACATAATTAAGTGCATACATTTCTGTCATTCATTTGGCAAAATGGTTTTGTATTTTACCTTTGAAATCTAAGACAAGTGCAACTCTGGCATCACATGTGTATCTTTCATACTTCTCGTTAGCCGCTTTTCACCGTCGGGCCAAACCGTTCTCTTTGCTTTACTGTTCCATTCCGTGCCGATCTGATCCGAGCTGGCTTGATATATGGTTTTGTTTTCCACTGCGGGGCTGATAACGGAGATCATCATTCGTTGCCTTAGTAACGCAAGATTTTACACACGATATGCGATGTAAATAGTGACTGTTTTTTGTAGGATGATCAGTTATGTCTTTTAATTGTATGATTAATTTGTAGGGATGTCCCGATCACGTTTTTTTGCCCTCGAGTCCGAGTCCGAGTCATTTGATTTTGAGTATCTACCGATACCGAGTCCCGATCCGATACTTCTATAATACATAAAAAAGAATAAAGAAGAGCGAAAAAACAGATCCAGGAACAGTGCTTTTCAGGTTTTTCAGGTATCTAACAGTAGTTTTCAAGTACAGAAAATGGATAAAGTAATCAAATATAAAATATCACTGCATCTTTACTGTATAAAATAAATAAAGATTAATCATTATTGAAGTTACAAAAACGATTCAGTCAAGAGCAGTGAGTGATTTCTTTGTTATTTGTTGTTTGATTTAACATTAAAAACAGGCAGCAGGAATAGTTTTTTTTTTCCCCCTATAAGACATGCACGATCCACTACATATACCGTTACACATGCGCTGTCTTTCTCGACTAATATATGTTCACTTAAGACATACCGACTATGTTTGCTAGGATACTCGCTAGGACGGGCATGCTGACTAATTTTGTATGAATTTGTCCGCTGAAGCGCAAGACTTGAAAGAGAACTCAGTATTTGCGCGCTGTCTGAAATAAGCGTGTGCGCGCTTCGGATGAGCGCACACAAATCTTTTCGCAGCGCGTGCGAGTCTCTTTCGCGCTTGTTCTTGAAGGTTTAAATCAGCAAGGCTTAAATGAGTTTAGTTTAAACACAGATAGAAACGTGTGCTGTTCAGGTCTCACCTGTATCAACACCCGGGTGATGACGACGTAAATGACAGGACATTAGAGCATACGGCACTCGCAGTGAACAGTTTACAAAGAGTGACTGTTTTGTCCACGCTTTCTGATTATTGTTGTTGTAACATTTTGCGCATCCATCGACTGAAACATACATTATCTGAACTCTGTCTGTCTGTTTTCCACAATGCTATTTCACACAAACCATATTAACCAATAGATGGACCATGGTGCAAGTGCATACCGAACCGTAAGTGGAGAACCGTTGCACCCCTAATACATATATATCCGAGTCCTGATCGGGAGGTAACGTCCGATTCCGATCGAGTCTGAAACCACGTGATCGGGCCCGATTTCCGATCACGTGATCGGATCTGGACATCCCTATTAATTTGTGTTCATGTTGCTCAAATATCATGTTTAGCAAGCTACAGAGAAACTGGCAGCCAGGCAACAGACAAGTAACCGATCCTGAGTGACAACGTCTCATCACTACTCGCATTCTAGCAGTATGGTGACCCTTCGCCGGGAGTTTGATTGACAAGCGATCGAACCAATCATAACGCCGAATCCGCCATTTTGTCCGACAAAGCAGTCAGGAGTTAGAAGATTAATGTCGTTGGACTTGAACTTGAAAAATGGTGTGTACTGATGTTTTTCAGCGTTTGAAACAACATTCCTTCTGATGTTCATTCATGTTTATTTGATGCTATAAATGAACTAGTAGGAAGAGACGATCGGTTTACGAGCCTCTTGAGCTGAGGCGCTACAGCGATCTGTCACGTGTTATGATGGGAGTCTCAGGCAGGGGATCCAAATGCAGCGTTTTATTAAAGGTAAGCGTGGTTGTACAAGCAGGGTCAAACAGGAGCAAACAGGTACAGCAGAGGGAAGACAGAATCATAATCCAGGTACAGGCAGAGGTCAGGACTGGCAGATGTCACTCACAGGTCGGTATACAAAGCAAGGGTCAGGACAGGCAGCAACGGGTCAATAAACAGGGAACAGGCAGGAACGGTAACAACAAACAGGCAGACAGTAAACACAGGGAAACGCTCGGAATTGCAACAACAGTTAACAAGACTTCGCAGTGAGGTGGTGTGTGTGAAAGTCCTTTATAGTCCTGGTAATGAGCTGCAGCTGGGTGTGGTGATCAGTGTAGTGTGCTAGGCTGTATGTGGCAACAGGTGATTGGTGTGGAGTGAACATGTGACTGACAGGGAGGATTGTGGGAAGTGTAGTCCGGGAACTGACAGGAGCAGACGGTGATCGTGACATCACGACACATTAAAGAGCCACAAAACGTTTTTTATCGTTCGAATTTCTTAAAAAAATTACACATTTTGAAAGCTGGGACTTTGTTTAATATCAAAAGTAACCTGCTCCTTCTTGTCTGTCGACATGTTGTCAGCGTCCTCTTTGCTCGAGTCAGCGATGTATTTTTCACCAGTGTGGCTGGCTTGTCGGACAAAGCAACAGTAACTAGGGGGGGGGCGGGTCTTTGCGAAGGGTCAGTTCCGGGCGGAAAGGTGGAAAGCAGATTTTGTGAGCATTGCAGTGGTGTAATGGCAATTTACAATAAAATATTTCATTACAGATTTAATTTCCAAACAAATCAAACATATGGGTGACCCCTTGAACTTGGTAAAAAGATAATCCGTTAACCATCCTGATTGGATGGTGAAAACACGATTTTCATTGTCAATTTTTAATTTATTTTTGCTAATTCTAGTAAACTTTCACATTAGCGTGCACATCATGCTGTTATTTATACGGGGATCGGCTGGAAATAGCGACCTCTCCTGGATTGATTTAGTGTTAAGATTATAATCTGAATGCAATCTTTACATTACTTGCTTTTCAAATGTCCAGTGGGCTGTCTTTAAAGACATTGCGGGCCGTATGCGGCCAGTGGGCCACCAGTTGCCCATCCCAGGTCTAGCTCCTTCCTTCTGTTTACAGATGTGACGTAATGACGCAAAGGTGAATGGCTGCATGCTCGAATTTCCCACAGAAATCCACCAGTATCGATTTATTATAAAACATTATTACAAGTTTACTGTTGTGAATTGAGCTAAGGTAATGAGATAGTTTTGAACACTGGCTGGTTATGTACTTGCTCAAAAAATGATTTTGGATCATTTTTAACCAAAAAAAAAGTTACAGATTGCAGCTTTAAATGAATAAAAACAAATAATCGGTGAACGGAGCGGCAGCCAAACGCGCCAGCGTACCCATTGAACCAGAACTGGAATCATAACAGGTCGTAAGAGTGGTTGTGCACAGCGATACAATATTACGTCAGGGTGTAACAAGACTCTAGTAAATGCAGGGAAGATACCTGACATATACAGCAACTTGATGATTAACCAAGTCAATGGGGTCGTGGATATGTGGTAATAAAACAGTTTATGGCTCCCTCCCTTGGAGGAAAAGTTTCATGTGCTACATGGGTCAGCCATTTAGAGGCGCCATAAAAGAGCTTCGATACCAGAGAACAAAATAGTGTATATTGATACCATAGGTCAACCTTGAGGAATACCAGAAAAACTTAAAGCTAGAAATGAAATAGCTGCCGGTTTTGAATCCATATTCATATGGATTTCACAGAATAAGAACACAGAATGGATAAACTACTTGTACTATAGCCAACAACGTACCATTAATTACACCAATCAAGCACTTGAATCCTTAGGGCAACAGCTACATATCACAAGCTTAATGGCCATGCAAAATAGGATAGCCCTAGATTTCACGAGGTGTGTGTGCTCTCATAAATGGTACTTGCTGTACGTATTTACCAGTGGAGACTGGGCCAGATGGTAACTTCACCAAAGCTATGAGAAAGTTACATGGACTACAGAATGAGTTAGCTGGCAATGCTGGGGGAGGGTGGTCATTGAGTGGAGTTTTTGATAGGTTACTAGGAGGATGGGGTGGTGTGTTCAAATCACAGTCCCAATAATGATAAAGTGTGTTTGCTTATGTTTGATGGGACCATGGATTATGAGTTGTGTACAGCAGCAGATACAAAAGATTACTAAATAAAGAAGAGCTATTCATGGATTCACTCCTGTGCAGTTTGAACCAAACAAATACAAGATGGAAATATTGTATTCAGACATTTTGATTAAACATGTTAATAAAATGTAGGGGGTAATGTGGGAATGTACTATTTTTCCTGTATCTTTCTAAAAGGGATAGGGTCCCTTTTCAGACAATGTGATTTGCAAGACCCGTTTCCTGTTGTGCTGTCAGAGGTGAAGAACTGGAAACAAGAACTGTCCGCATGCTATATAAAGATTGAAAGGCTTAGACTCTCAGAGTTTCTTCTTCTTTTCTGCTACTACTCTCCACCTCATGCTTTTGTCTCTTCCTTCGAACTGGTCCAACAATCAAAGTACACACCGCAAAACAGTTTATAGTCCTCGCTGACCTGGCTGTCTAGCTAGATATGTGATTTTCTGGATAAGCAGATAACAAGGCTTTGCAGGACGGTGTAACATAAAATCCACCCTCAGCCATGCCTGGTTTTTACATGAATGTATGCAACTAAAGCAGGTCATTTGTTTTATGACCTGTACATCAACCAGTTCTTTCTGATCGACCCATGACGCAAATTTCGCAGACCATCTGAGCCACTGTACCAGCAATAATGTTTTGCGATCCTTCTTCTTCTTCTTATCTATTTTTTTTCCACTGTGGGAATGTATTATTTTTCTATCTCTATTTTATTTTTCCTGTATCTTACCAAAGGGATAGGGTCCCTTTTCAGACAATGCAATTTGCAAGACCTTTTTCCTGTTTTGCTGTCAGAAAAACTGGAAACAAGAACTGTCCGCTTGCCTAAATACCCACATATTATAAAGACTGAGAGACTTAGACTCTCTGAGTTTCTTCTTCTTTTCTGCTACCACTCGGCTCCTCTCAGAACAATAAAGAACATTGATACTCTCCACCTCATGCTTTTGTCTCTTCCTTCGAACTGGTCCAACAATCAAAGTACACACCGCAAAACAGTTTATAGTTCTCACTAACCTGGCTGTAAAGCTAGATATGTGATTTTCTGGAAGCAGATAACGAGGCTTTGCAGGGCAGTGTAACATAAAATCCACCCTCAGCCATGGCTGGTTTTTACCTGAATGTATGCAACCAATGCAGGTCATTTGTTTTTATGGCGTCTGTATATCAACCAGTTCTTTCTGATCGACACATGATGCAAATTTCACAAGCCATCTTGAGCCATTGTTCCAGCCATAATGTTTTGCAACCTTTCTTCTTCTTATGTGATTTTTTATTTTAAATGTCTTGTTTTTACTTAGGAATATTTTTTGTAATTCTTACATATAAAAACACCATCAATAACATCTCCGTCATAATCACTCAATCTGTAAACAGTGGGTTCTCTTGGGATAGATGCTGTTATAGTGAAAAACTTTTGTATTTTTCTCATACACTTTTTTTTCCTCATGCTATCCCCATATAGGTTGTGTACCACATCAAATTAGTTTTATTTGCTTACATCAGTCGGTCTTATCTTGATGCTTCTGTTTTGGCTGACATTGTATCCTTATGTAATGTCTTGAATTATGTTGATGTAGTGTTTGGAGTTTGTAGCTGTTAAATATCTCCACATTCTACCTTTTAAGGTTCTATTAAACCACTCAACATCACATGCCTTTAATTCGGTGGCTGTTGCAAAATGTGTAATGTACAGCTACAATGGACTGATATTCTACATGAGGGAAGTTTTTTTTCTCCAGTGCATAGAAACACCAAACACCTTGAAAACACTTAAATGTGATGTTCATTTATATATTTGAACATGATTTGTTTCTAGTTATGACTGTGTACTCAAAATGTGCCTTGCCTTTGATTTGTATTATATTGTTACCCATATTCTAATTAAACTACAAATATATATATATATATATATATATATATATATATATATATACACCGATCAGGCATAACATTATCACCACCTTCTTAATATTGTGTTGGTCCCCATTTTGCTGCCAAAACAGCCCTGACCCGTCGAGGCATGGACTCCACTAGACCCCTGAAGGTGTGCTGTGGTATTATCTAGCACCAAGATGTTAGCAGCAGATCCTTCAAGGGTGGGGCCTCCATGGATCGGACTTGTTTGTTCAGCACATCCCACAGATGCTCGATTGGACTGAGATCTGGAGAATTTGGAGGCCAAGTCAACACCTCAAACTCGTTGTTGTGCTCCTCAAACCATTCCTGAACCAATTTTGCTTTGTGGCAGGGTGCATTATCCTGCTGAAAGAGGCCAGTGCCACCAGGGAATATTGTTTCCATGAAAGGGTGTACATGGTCTGCAACAATGCTTAGATAGGTGGTACGTGTCAAAGTAACATCCACATGGATGGCAGGACCCAAGGTTTCCCAGCAGACCATTGCCCAAAGCATCACACTGCCTCCACTAGCTTGCCTTCTTCCCATAGTGCATCCTGGTGCCATGTGTTCCCCAGGTAAGTGACACACGCACGCGGTCATCCACATGATGTAAAAGAAAACGTTATTCATCAGACCAGGCCACCTTCTTCCATTGCTCCTTAGTCCAGTTTGATTGCACACATGCCCACTGTTGGCATTTTCAGAAGTTAACAGTGGTCAGCATGAGGACACTTTGAGGACAAAATGTTCACTTGCTGCCTAATATATCCCACCCACTAACAGAGATGCAAGTGTTATTCACTTCACCGATCAGGTATAACATTATGACCACTGATATATATATATATATATATACACTTTATTGCCAAAAGTTTTGGGACGCCTGCCTTTACGTGCACATGAACTTTAATGACATCCCATTCTTAATCCGTAGGGTTTAATATGGAGTTGACCCACCCTTTGCAGCTATAACAGCTTCAACTCTTCCACAAGGTTTAGGAGTGTGTTTATGGGATTTTTTGACCATGTGCAGTCATGTTGGAACAGGAAGGGGCTATCCCCAAAGTCCAGTGGTGGTGTGCTTTACACCACTGCATCAGACGCTTTGCATTGCACTTGGTGATGTAAGGCTTGGATGCAGCTGCTCAGCCATGGAAACCCATTCCATGAAGCTCTCTATGCACTGTTCTTGAGCTAATCTGAAGGCCACACGATGTTTGGAAGTCTGTAGCTATTGACTCTGCAGAAAGTTGGCGACTTCTGCGCACTGTGCACCTCAGCATGCGCTGACCCCGCTCTGTGATTTTACATGGCTTACCACTTTGTGGCTGAGTTACTGTTCCCAATTGATTCCACTTTGTTATGATACCACTAACAGTTGACTGTGGAATATTTAGCAGTGAGGACATTTCACAAATGGACTTATTGCACAGGTGGCAACCTATCACGGTACCACGCTTGAATTCACTGAGCTCCTGAGAGAGACCCATTCTTTCACAAATGTTAGTAGAAGCAGTCTGCATGCCTAGGTGCTTGATTTTATACACCTGTGACCATGGTAGTGATTGGAACACCTGAATTAAATTATTTGGAGGGGTGTCCCAGTACTTTTTGCAATATAGTATTTATATATATATATATATATAGTCATGTGAAAAGGTTAGGACACCCTATTTAATTCCATAGTTTCCATATCAGGACATAATAAAAAATCATCTGGTTCTTGGCAGGTCTTAAAATTTGGAAAATAAAACTTCATGATCCACTTTTAGCAGCAATAAACATGTAGTAATCATTTTCTGTATGACTTTATCAGTCTCTCACATCATTCTGAGGTCTGGACTTCATTGGGCCATTGCAACACCTTGATTCTTTTCTTTTTCAGTCATTCTGTTGTAGATTTGCTAGCAATCTTCAGATCATTGTCCAGTTCCATGACCCAATATCGGCAAAGTTTAGCTGTTGGACAGTCGGCTTCATATTTGACTCTAGAATACTTTGGTATACAGAGTTCATGGTTGACTCAGTGACTGTGACACCGTGTCCTACCCAGACGTGACGTGATAAGATTCCAGCAATAAGCAGTTTGTCTGTCCACACCAGACGTGACAAAATCAATCAAATATCACAGCCAATCAGAAGAGCGGGTGGGCGGGCTTTCTGTGAAAGTGTGCCGCTGTCTCTCACTCTCGCATTGAAAATGGGTAAATAATTAAATAAATAACACATTATTAAAAAATACATATGTGACTGACAAAATGAAATAGGCTACAGTTGTTTGTTTGTAAAGAATTCACAGTTTTAACACTATATAATTTGTTTTCAGAATCTGAGGTAAATTATCCATTCACACTTTAATTGTGGCTATTGAAGTAATGCACAATGATATTTTAACTAAAAATAAATAATTTGTACACAATTGATGACTGTGCATTGAAGAAACAACTATACAGAAAAAAATAATCTGTAAATCTGTAAAGTAGTTTATTTCATTATAACGGGTTTAAAATTGCTCAACACAACATTTGTACATCAACCTTATAAAAAGATTACACAAATGTGCTGCAACATAGTCTTTACAAACACTAACAACCAAAAACTCAAACAACAGTAGTAAAAATAGTTTGTGATAAAACTTGGAAAACTATATGAACAGTATACTGCAAAATTTGTTTTATAAAAATATGATGCTGTAAACAGTATATTTGTTAGTGCACACACTGTGTAAACCCTCAAAACATTTTAAAAATCACTGAAATACTAAAATAAGATAGGACCAGGCAAACATGCAGAAATGTAGTCTTTGTTTGTGTCTGCTTGGGTGTCCGTCTGTGTAAGTTGTCTGAATGCATCTACGCGTGTGTGTGTTTGTGTCAAGACTTAATTGTGTGAATTTCCCCAGCTATGCTGTGATGGCGATGGTGCAGGTGAAAAAATAGGTATTTGGCAACAGGAGACTCGATGCACAGTCTGGCGTACTGCTACCGTCTTGGAGTCCAGACAGTGTCCGACTGTATCAAAGAGACATGTAGGGCCATTGAAGAGTGCATGTTGCATTGAAAAGCGCATGTTGCTAGTATATCTGCCAAAGCCCACAGAGGGAATGTGGAAAGACATAGCACTGTCCTTTGAAAATCGGTGGCAGTTTCCCAACTGCATTAGGGCACTAGATGGTAAACACAATTGCATCACTGTTCCACCAAAATCTGGAAGCCTTTTTTACAATTACAAAGGCTCCTTCTAGATCAATTTGATGAGGACCTAGGAAGACTTCCCTATGTGATGGTTGGGGATTCCGCATTCCTTCTCAAGCCCAACTTAATTAGACCCTACCCAGGGAAAAATCTAGAGAGACAAAAGGCAAATTTCAATTACCGCCTTAGCAGAGCCCGAATGACGGTGGAAAAAGCATTCTGCATTCTATCCTCCCGCTGGCGAATTTTCCACAGGGACATTAACTTGATGCCAGAGACCACAGACACCATGATTGTTGCAACATGCAAGAATTTTTTTTTTTTGTGCAAATTATTAGCAGAAGTTTTAAGCAAACGAGTTTAAGTTTGCTTGTTGTTTATTTACTCATTTGTTTAATAATTCACTTAATTATCAATGGAAATGACGCAAGCGATATATGAATCAGAGTCCATCATTTTGCGAGCAACTGGTGATAAAGAAAATGCCACGTTGCAATTTTAAAAAATATTTCCATTTTAAACCATAAAGGCGAGCCAGATGATATCACACAAGCAATGTGCAAACTTTGCGTGAGAGTTGAAGAAATCTGACTAGACAACAGTAGCGGCTTCTGGCCATAAATATAGGTAGGGCAGATTCTGGGTCTAAGCTAGAGATGAGCCGGATACTCGGCTGAAACGAGTATCCGGTACGGATAAAGCACTTCTGCCGAGTACGAGTATTATACGAGTAATACGAGTCAATATCTGTGCTCGGATTGAATGAAAATCATCATTGGGTAGCTGATTGTGTCAGCGTTCTGTGATAGGCTAGTCACAGCGCCACTCCCCTACACACATACAGATGTATTTTGTTGCTGTGTATCGCTCTGCTCACTCACAGTGAAGCCTCGTTTACACTGCACGCGTGTGCGGCGCGTTACGGCTGCGACGCGGCTACCGGAGCTGATACACGGCCACTCTAGTCAATGCTTGTGTTTACACCAGCCGCGCCGCGGCGCGTTTGAGAAGCGTCCCAGAAGCGGCTCGACGCAGCGCTTCGCTAAAGATAGGCACCTCGCCTATTTTGGACGGACGCCGCGTCCAAGACACGCAGCTCAAATACAAAATAAAGTCAAAATAATCACCCTGTGTAAACTCCCGCTCATATTTCACATCACTAGGAGGCCCGCTCTCTCTCTCTCTCTCGCTCTCCCTCTTACTCACTCTCTCACACACACACACCTGGTGTGGAAATAAAAAAATAAAAAAGAACCAAAAAAAAAAAAAAAAAAAATCACACTGATCATAAAAAAATTAAAAGTTAAAAAAGAAAGTTATGTTGTTCATTACATTTTACTTCATAATTGCACTGCATTGTTTTGTTTTCATTGTTGCAAAACTTGTTCTGTAATATAGTTTGTTTGCTATCGTGATCAAAACCATTGATCTGAGGCTCAATCCTGATGCTGTCCTGTAAATATTTTTTCTAATCAGCAATAAATCTAACAATTTCTGATCAACCCATATCAATTGCATGCTTAAAATAACCTACCAGTTAAAGCCCCGCCCATTTCAAGACCAGTCCCGCCTACTTCCGGGTTAGGCCCCACCCACTCCGAGTACAGATACAGATACAGATAATTCATATGGTTAACAGATACAGATACAGATACAGATAATGCTGTACTCGCTCATCCCTAGTCTAAGCGCTTGAGTAGGCTATGATAAACATTTATATTCTATAATATATATTACACATCAGACACACTTTTGGCAGAATTTGAATGTCCTTCAGCCTGAGGATGGCGCTCTAATGATGACTGACAGACTTTAGTACACAACAACCGACAACAACATACAGAATCGTGTGTTTAGTACACAACACCACAAAGAATTGTAGTATTTACTGCTTCCGAATTTTGTTTTAGAATAGTTATGTAGGAATTCGAGTGAGGAAAAAAGTCATGTCTATTTTCAGAACAAACAAACAACAGAACTACTATAAAAGCTATTAACATGAGCACGTTTAAATTTAAGGGATTGTAGTCTTATTAATTTGATACGCTACTCCACATAGGAAGAACAGACATGCCAAACAGTTACTGACCTGATGCAGACACATATCTGAAGTGGACGGATATCGTCTTGGTCTGAAGCGAGGTGTACGTGAGGTGTGTTTAACGTGGAAATAACATGGGAAATAAGCGGGACAGCCAGAAATCGGCCTCAATGGCTCTCTATGAGAGGGTGCTGCAGTTCCATTTTACACCACAGATTTACATAGGAAAGTTGTGGTGGCGCTGTAGAGCTAGGACGGGCTCTGAAACCGGCTGCCCTGCTTAGTATTATGAATACATACCTGTCGAATTCATGCGCTACATTTTAATATATCCTGCTCACTTTCCGACTTAAAATAGTCTAGAAAATCTGAAAAATACTTGTTGCAGAATGCTGAAGACATTTATAATTTATTATTAATTCAGTGTAGGTAAGCCTATATGTTAGGAATATGTCTTTTTTTATAGTCTATGGTTAGGAATGAATAAATATTTTGGTGAGGCTCTGCCCCACCTGCCTATACAGAGCCGCAGCTGCTACAGAAACTGAAAGTAAAAAATGACTGATCTTTTGGCATCTATCTCTGCATTCAAGGCGCATATTCTCTTAGAGCAGGGGTCTCAAACTCAAATTGTCGGGGGGCCGTTTCTGTGATTGACACCTCATAGGAGGGCCATATTATCCTTCAAGCGCAAGAAAGCGCAACATTTCAGAAAATTTACTTTCCTTTGCATTATTTCTCATTTACTTCAAATTTCATTAGGCCTACTAAAATATTTTTATACCTATACTCAGAGCCGGATTAACGCAAAGGCAAACTAGGCACGTGCCTAGGGCCCGATTGGCGGGATGGGGCCCAGACAGAGGGACAAAAAAAAAAATAAATAAATAATAATAATAAAAATAAAATAAAAAAATAAATAAAATGTACAAATGTCCTATCTACAATTTATTTCAATATGTATTAATTAACTAAAAATAGTGACGATGTTTATCTTAACCATAGTCAGAGTGGGTCCGATGGACTCGCCAAAACGAACACATCCTGTGGGTGTTGCGAAGCAAAATGCTAAATAAAGCTTGCCATAAAAAGCCTTCAAAAGTAATGATTATGAAAGTGACATTTTTAATTGTTTATTAATAAACTAATGTTTTCTGAATCAGTGTCGGCTGCAAAGATGAAGTTGACTTTACTGACTCTCATCATCTCCGTGGACGCGCTTAGAGAGAGAATGCACATTTCATTCGGATGATCATCAGAGAGCCTATTTCTTTTCGTTTTGAATTATTTCGTTTAAAAGTAGACATTTCAAGCTTTCTATATATTTCTCATGTCTGTGAGGCAAGCAGCCGCTGAGTTTCGGTTCATTTATAAGACGCGCCAGTTCACGCGCCAGTGATCGCGCCGGCACCTCCATGTCATTATTATATTGCCTGCTATATTTGCTTCTTATTTATTAAATCCAGGCAATTGGTTGATGAAACATTGATTAAAATTAAGATACAATTTTTACAAAACGAAATTCACTTTAAAGAAAGGCTTTCTACAAAACAAAACTTAATGAAGTGTTTAAAATCATGTTTGACCCATTCCATGTGTCCCGATATATTGCGCATGATGCATCTTACTCATGCTGTTCACTTTTCATAATCAAATAGATTAAATTTAAAAATAACATTATAATAGGCCTATTTAAACATAAATATTAAACTAAATACGTATTTAATGGCTACCAACACGTATACAGTACAGAGAAATTGCATGTCCATTTCATTTATTTAACATATTCAATATTGGGGGCATTTTTTTAAAAGTAAAAAACAATAGTTACTTTCCCTGGTAATTAGTTCCTTTTATAATAATGTAACTCGGTTATTAACTCATTTACTATTTGTGAGAAGTAACTAATAACTATAACTAATTACTTTTTTAATAACGTGCACTGCATTTGACACACAAGACTCACAGAAAAGAAAAGACAGAAATGCGCAGCAATATCAAGTTCCCTTTCACTCTTGAACAAACAATAACACACAGAATTATGCCTGTTTTGTCAAGTATCCTCATTAGAGTAGTCTTAAAAGAGTTAAATAACGTCTTAAATGAACTTAAAGAGTTGTGAGAAAATGAGATGCGCGTCACATCAGCGGGAGCTCTTAAAGTGACAGCAGCCTAATAAACCAGTTACTGTGATGTCTGTCATTAATGTTCATCAAAGAACAAAGCCAACAGAGACAATTGCTTTAATAAGGCTTATGTTTAATTTATAATTTATGCAGTGAAGACTGCATAAAGTGTTTGATAAATTTATTCAATTACTATATATTTCCTACCTGTCTAAAAGGTAGGAAATATATGGATACATTTATTTGGGCCAGGCCACAGATACATTTTTTTTTTAAGCTGTTGCTTTAAGTTGTTTCTACATTAATTTGGAGAGTAACGGTAAAATTATTACAATATTAAAGAGGGGAGAAGAGTCAGGGGCCTCCAACATAAATTATGCCTAGGGCCTCCAAATGTCTAGAACCGGCCCTGGCTGTATGTCCTACGCCTTCCCTATTCTACTTACAGAAAAAACGGAACTGCCGCCGCGTTTGTTCCGTAAGTTGAATAAGGAAGGTGTAGGACATTCAGCATAAGCTTTATAAAGCATATACATTTGTATTTTTTAAGAAAATGACTGATTGTTTGGTTAGATAAGACCCGTCTTAAGATATTTCTCGTCTGGTATCGTTTAAAGCCCTTTGTAGCCGCACTGAAACTGTAATTTTGACCTTCAACCATTTGGAGGCCATTGAAGTCCAATATAAGGAGAATAATCCTGGAATGTTTTCATCAAAAACCTTAATTTCTTTTCAACCGAAGAAAGAAAGACATGAACATCTTGAATGACATGGGGGTGAGTATCAGGAAAATTTTATTTGAAAGTGAACTAATCCTTTAAACTACACCAGAGCGCGTACACACCTCATGCATCGGATGCTGTGTGTGCATTCAAGGCAGTTGGACATAGTGGTGTATTAGAGGTAAAAAGTTACATAAATATTGTTTGGTTTCTTGCACAAACTGATCGTTTTGTGTCGTAGGACATCAATGTGTCGTTACGAGCCGCAGGGTTTAATTTGGATTTGTCTGTGCATGGTTTTTTTTACTCATAAATTGTGTTCCCATTGACATGCATTATACGACTGACAGACCGCAACAGTTGGAAATTAAAAATCATCATTTGTGTTTTACTGAAGAAACAAAGTCACCTGCATTTTGGATGCCCTGGGGGTAAGCAGATAAACATCAAATTTTCATTTTTGGGTGAACTATCCCTTTAACATCACAACTGACATAACGTATGGAATCCTCTGAGTCAGATGTGCAAATTATTATTTTTTTGACGTCACTACAGGAAAATAACCAGATTTATTAATCAAGTCTTGTAAAAGTGGTTTACTTGCATTGTCAGTTTACTGGTTTGCATGTAAACGGGGAAAGCTGGTTATTTCAATAAGCTGATATTTGTGAGTTATCAGCTTACTGGTGTGCATGCAAGCGTGCTCATTGTGGAGAAAAGCTCAAAAACTGCTGATGGACATTCGTATTGTCCATCCACAGCAGCCAATCAGCACTCAGAATTAAGGCATATACCTCACTTTTCGTGACATTGGTTCAACTTTGCTTTTTAAACTGGAAGAATGAAATAGCTCAGAAAAACTAAAAATAACCACTTTTCACTTAGAGTTAGTTCACCAAAAAATGAAAATTAATTACTCACCCTCATGTCGTTCCACACCCGTAAGTCCTTCGTTCATCTTCGGAAAACAAATTAAGATAGGCAGCAATGTCATTGCACCTTTTGACGTCCAGAAAGGTAGTTGAAAACATGGTTAAAATAGTCGACGTGACTGCAGTGGTTCAACCTTAATGTTATGAAGCAACGAGAATACTTTTGTGCGCAAAAACAAAACAAAAATAACGACTTTATTCAACAATTTGAACCGTCGTCATACGTAGTGAACTCAATACTACAGCCAATATTCAAATTGTTGAATAAAATCGTTATTTTTGTTTTGTTTTTGTGCACAAAAGTATTCTCGTCGCTTCATAACATTAAGGTTGAACCACTGCAGTCACGTTTACTATTTTAACCATGTTTTCAACTACCTTTCTGGACGTCAAAAGGTGCAATGACATTGCTGCCTATGAGTGGATCAGAAACCCTCGGATTTCATCAAAAATATCTTAATTTGTGTTCTGAAGATGAATGATGGTCTTACGGGTGTGGAACGACATGAGGGTGAGTAATAAATGACAGAATTTTCATTTTTTGGGTAAACTAACCCTTTAATAATAAACATAATGAGTACTATTGTTGTTTTCAGTGATGTGCAACATGTACATATCTGTTAACATCTCAAAAAAATGTTTTTAGGGTTTCTTGAAACTTTAATGACAGAACGGTATTCTAAAGTGTTACCAATTAAGATAACACGTAAAGAACAAACTGATATTGTTGTGAGATATTATGTCATGCTTTAAGTTATTATCTGGCTAATCAGAGGAAATGCAAACTAGGAAAAAATAACTATGAAACAGGATTCCAAAAGTTCTTACCCCCCTGTCCTGAGTGGAAAAATACCAGGTATAAGGAGTCTGATTGACGACTGAAACCGTGGCACCCATTATTCAGGATAATCTGTTACAATAAAACAGAAATCATTGGTCAGTATTTAACAGTTATGCAAAGTAACTAAAAACAAATAGAATTGCATTATTATAACTATAGTAAAAAGAAACAGAACCTGATTTCATTCCAGTGCAGAGAAAGTGTTCAGCACTCCTGTGCTGTAAGAAAAGTGAAGAAGCTCATGAAGTCTGCTGCTCTTTATAATCTGTCCATCAGAAGGTGAGGACAGAAGGGGGCTGAGCTTAGGACCATTTATCATAAATGATGTGACGCACTTTATTATCTAATGTTTTTATGGGATTCTATCCACAGGATTCTACAGAAATGAGAAGCCGTTTTCTCACATTATGACCTCCTCTGCCAATAAACCTACATTTGAGTTAATCTTCTGCCTCAGTGTACTCAAACGTGACAGGTAGCAACCTTCAAAAAGAGACCTGTTGTGTAACCCACATGTGACAGGCCGTTTTACCTGCTGTACAACACTCTTAAAAAATGCTGAATGAAAAATAACACAGCTACAGGCTATACTCTCTTATTCATGCCCTATTTCTGAGAAGGTTTATACATAAGGCCCCTGTCTATATTGTGCAGCGAGGAGAATAGTTTGAGTGGCCAAAGACTCTCCACAGGATCACAGCTGTAGAACTGCAGAAATTAGTTGAGTCTTGGGGACAGAAAGCCTAAAAAATATTGAACAACACCTATACATCACCACAAGTTGTTTGGGAGGGTTTCAAAAAAAACCCTCCTTGTTCATCCAAAAACAAACTCCAGCATATTCAGTTGTCAGACACGACTGGAACATCAAACAGAACAGGTTCTGTTGTCAGATTGAACTAAAATAAGTGCTTTTTGGCAGCAAAGCCACCAGATGGGTTTGGTGCAAACAGGGATAAAAAGTACCCCATGTCCACGGTTAAATATACTGCTGGATCTTTAGTGTTGTGGACCTATTTTTCTGATGGAGGTCCTGGACATCTTGTTCAGATACATGGCCATCCCCCTGACCTGAACCCTAAAGAAAATGAGTGGAGTGAACTGAAGAGAAGAAGCACCAACATGGAGCTGGAATCTGAAGGATCTGGAGAGATTCTGCATGAAGGAATGGTCTCTGATCTCTTGTCAGGTGTTCTCCAAACTCATCAGGCATTATAGAAGAAGACTCAGAGCTGTTATCTTGGCAAAAGGAGGTTGCAAATAGTATTGAATAAAGGGTGCCAATAATTCTGGCCAACGTATTGTGGAGAAAACCGTTTATTTCATGAAGAGATTTTCCCCAGTATAATAAAAGATCAAAAGGATTAATGATGCTGATTTATTTTTACAGGCTTCTTTGTTCACATTTACCAAGGGTGCCATTCATTCTGACCATGATTGTATCGAGAGGCTTTACTGTATGCAAATATATTCCATGAAAGCACATTCCATTTTCTTACAGGCCCTCGACACAGACGCACATTGTCTGAGAATAATAAAGAATAAGGTAATGGTGTTTAGAGACGCACCATAAAACTCTCTGGCGTCTGAGGTGTTTTCTGGGCACTGGTTGTGTTTTGACATGCCCTGACATTTGTGCTTATGTTTGTTACTTATTACATTTTCATGGCTAAAGTCTGATAACACTGTATTCAGCACAATTTCTGCTACAATAATATGTGAGCAGCATGTAAGTAAAAGTTTGTAGTTTTGGGAAATTCACATTTATGCGTGGTTAGTGGGGAAAAAAAAGTAACTGAAATAAGGCACTGAATATTTGTTCACAAGACTTGTGATTTTTTTCACTTCAAAACGATGTGAAATCATCCAGCCCACTCATATGTAACAATATATTGATTTAAAATTTGTAAGACATTTTTGTGTCGCAAAGCCTGTATGCAGGAAGACGTGAATGATCATGACTATTGATGTGTTTTACACCTGGGAAGACTTAGACCCCTACAGCTATTGCTGTAACTGAATAAAAAGAAGACAAAGCAGACAAAGAAGCAAAAAAAAAATGTGGGTGGGTCAACATACAACCAAAAGAAACCAAAATTTCCGTATGTTTGCTATTTCCACTTTGTTAATGGAAGACCCATGGAACTCTTTCATCTTTTTTTGGGATGACACTTTTATTGGGCATGAATATATTTGAATAATAATAATGCTAAGCTATAGTTGTTGGGAACAGTGGCAAACAGTATTACAAAAAGGCAGGGCTTAAAACGAAAAAATTCAAAAAAATTCAATCGTTCCACTCCGAGCAGAATCGGTATTTTAACATTTCTGTTCCAGAGTTCCTTCGTATTATAAACATTCCGAAACCAGTTTGATTAGAAAAAAATAACGGTTAATAACATTATTTTTATTTATTTATTTATTTTTTTTGTATGTAGCCTACTTAATAATAATAATATAATAATAATAATAATAATAATATGTACAGCATTTTCTTTATTAAAAAATAAAGAGAGTGTATTGGCAGTCTTAGCCAATAGGCCTACAATTATCTTTTATAACAAGATTCTGTCCAAATGAAAACCTATTAAACGAAAGGAAAAACAATGGTTTATAAATTAAAGTATTTTTTTCAAGATATTTTAATGTTTGCTGCATGGTTAAAAATCCTACGCTATTCCTGTCACGGTACACACGAAGACAAAGATGGTAGATCCAATCGCAGCATAAGCATTTATTGGGGAAATCCAGAAACGTAATCCAAAACCAGGCAAGGGTCAAAATCCATGTAGACAGTCCAAACAAACAGGAACAAAAAAAATAACACAAAGAAAACCAAACAAGAAAACCAGGGAATCAGAAGTACACGTAACATGAAAACAACGAACCACAACCAAAGACAGAAACAACTCAGTATAAATAGACAGACACTAATGATGTGATATAATACAGCTGGGTGCAATGACAATGATAATGAGTCCGATGAGTGTGTATGGGATATGTAGTCCATGTAACAGGTGGAAATGAGAGACCGGGATGGAGTGCCCTCTAGTGGCTGAAAGGGCACTCTTACTGGTGATCATGACAATTCCTGAGAGGAAAAAAGATCACATAGGCCTATACATCGCATTACATTCAGAAATAATGATAATAAAGTTATCGGTAAATAAAGTAAAATGTAAAAGTAACCTAGCCTACATAGCTTTGTTTATAATGTTTGTAAACATAAATTATGAACAAAACTGCCTTATATTATTTTACCTATCCACTTATGCACTCCACAACAAAACCTCTAACAGTTGGACTATTCAGGCTATATAAACGTCAAGCAAAAACGAATAAAAAAATTCTCTTTTCTTTTTTAATGCCATTCCAGCTTCTATTGCTATTAAAGGTGAGAAACAGGTTTATTTATTGGAAATAAAACTAAATAAGATGCAAAACGCATTAATTTAAAGTGAATCTGTAGCCTACCTTTCTCATTCAGCACAAATCTGTTTTCATTTTCGAGACGAATGCTAAACTATTATTTATTATATGAGCTTTGTAATTCACTCGCATTATCGACATAAAACATCATTCTTCACATATAACAGCACAGTGAGGTGGTGGTCACGGGTGGTAAACGGCAGATTGTATTACAGAATTGAATTGTGCAGTTGTAACGTTTGGTTGATTGTATTTTATTTTAAAGTACACATGAAATCAAAATTGACCTTATTTAATTTGTTATCTCAAATTGCTAGTTTTGTGGTAAACAATTAATCCATGCAAGTCAATCCACACAAAAAAATTGTTTGGCTTCGTAATATTTAATCAAAATCTGAAAATGCTCCTCCCCTCTGCAACAGTGCCCCTTATGACATCAGTTTGACGGCTTGGGTTGAAAACGCTTTACACTCCCCTCCAACGGTTAGTCTGCTATGAGCTGGTGATGGAGAGGAGGAGCGCTAAAGTAAAACTCTGCCCTCTATTCAATATTCCGTTTCACTTGGAAATACGTCACAACACTGGAGAAAAGTCGTTTGCAACTTCAGGTTCACGGGGACTTTAAAGGGATAGTTCACCCAAAAATGAAAATTTGATGTTTATCTGCTTACCCCCAGCGCATCCAAGATGTAGGTGACTTTGTTTCTTCAGTAGAACACAAATGATGATTTTTAACTCCAACCGCTGCCGTCTGTCAGCCGTATAATGGCAGTAGATGGGAACTTCATCTATAAGAGTAAATAAAGCTTGCTTAGACAAATCCAAATTAAACCCTGCGGCTTGTGACGACACATTGATGTCCTAAGACACGAAACGATCGGTTTGTGTGAGAAACCGAACAGTATTTATATCATTTTTTACCTCTAATACACCACTATGTTGTAACGATCACTATGTTGTAGTATGTTGTACTGTTGTAGATTTTACAATGTCCAACTCCGTTCATGACTCCTTTAGTGATGTCTGATCGCGCTCTGACAGTGGCAGTGATGTCTGACACTCATTGAAGTATATGCGCGAGACATCACTTCCGTTGTCAGAGCGTGATCAGACATCACTAAAGGAGTCATGAACGGAGTTGGACATAGTGGTGTTTTAGAGGTAAAAAATGATATAAATACGTTCGGTTTCTCACACAACCGATCGTTTCGTGTCTTAGGACATCAATGTGTCGTCACGAGCCGCAGGGTTTAATTTGGATTTGTCTAAGCAAGCTTTATTTACTCTTATAGATGAAGTTCCCATCTACTGCAATTATTTGACTGACAGACGGCAGCGGTTGGAGTTAAAAATCATCATTTGTGTTCTACTGAAGAAAAAATGTCACCTACATCTTGGATGCGCTGGGGGTAAGCAGATAAACATCAAATTTTCATTTTTGGGTGAACTATCCCTTTAATATTTAACAGGCTGCGATATCAAGTAAGCAATGCAAGAATTTTTGTGTGCGCGCGTGAGGCGCCGGCGCGACCACTGGATTTGTTTTCTTCTATAAGACAGTAAACTGTCTTCGTAATTTATGGTCATACAGGTAAAAGCAAGACATAATTCATACATTTACAAAAAAGACAAATAACGAAAACAATCAGAATGCCCGTTTCCTTTATTCTAGATCAGTGTTTTGTTAATCTGTAGACCTAATTATTTAAGTGAAATATTTCGCGTAGCCTATAGGCCTAAATATTCCCTTTTATTTTATATGTGTTATGTAGGTAGGCCTAGTTTTCTCCATTCGCAGAAGCGCTGCAGATGCGTGATTTGACGTTGAAAATTGTACTATCCTGCAATCTTCGCTGGTTTCAAAATGCACAACAAGCTGCATATTACTTGACATTCATTTTCACTTAAATGTAGGCATAATACCTGACGGTTGGTGACATATATCATCGGAAAAACTAGTGCCAGGGCATTGCCATTGTGACTTACCTAACCTATAATGACTTGACAGCTGGGCTGAGCGCGTCAGCGCGGGCATTTCACCAAAGAATATGCACTAACAAGAAGCGACAGTCAAGAGAACGTTCCATTGAAACACCGGCGCCCAGCAGCAGCCCTGCGTTTCCACCATTTTGTGGTGAAAGAGACTCATCAGTCCGCTAGTTTCTATGGCAATATCAGCTGCTTTGTTAAAAAAAATTTACATTAAAGCTGAAATCCAACCTGAATGATGCAACACAGAATAAAATACTATCACTAGTGATCATCACTTTTTGTTTAAGTCTTCCACTTTTTTCACAAAACCTTTGCTCTCTAGAAACCCAGTCAGTTTGGGTTACAATTCTTTAAAAGGCGTATAATCACTGAATTAATACAACATATGAGATTAAATTAAGGACATGCATCAGAAAAATTGGGAATGTTGGACAACAAATATGAATATAACAGCTTGATTTTGCAGTGTTGTCTAATGTCCGTTAAAGCAAAAGTGTCCAAAAGGAATTATGCGATAACGGACACAGCAATGCATCATGTATTTTAAGATCATTATGTTTGTAGTGTGATCCTTAAAACAACAATATATATATTCAATTCAGACCTAGATATTATTATTATTACTCCACTACGTCTGAAATATATTGTTCGCTGCAAACATGGTGATCTTAAATGTATTAATTATTAATTTACTATTAATAAATGTGTAAAGTTACATAAAATGGAAATACTCAATAAAGTAGGCTAACTATGTTACCTCAGATGGTTGAATGGTTGGATTCCACAACTGGTAAAATAAAACATATATAAGACAATACAACATTTACTGTGGGAGCCATACAATTTACTGGTGACTTAATTTAAAAAACTGTTCTATTGCGCTTCTGATTTGGCAGTGAAATTCGCAGATTTTGGGTGGGTAAGATGTGAAGGATTCTATGGTCCAGTTAGTTTTTTCACCCCATAATGGCGGCCGCGCTACCGGAGCGCCATCTAGTGGCTGTTACCCAAAAAGTATCAAAGTGTCGCCTCTTGGGTTATAAGCTCTTTGATTTCACTCACATCGCATTTGCATATGCTGTACTATTTCAATTTGTGATTGGTTGACTGCCATATCAAAATATTAAACAGAACGATAAAATAACGTTATTAACCAGTTAATGGCCATTTCAAATTAGCGTTGCTGTTCAGATACTGACATGTGCAAATCTCTGTGTGATCTTCTGTGACTTTGCAAAAACCTTGCTTGTGTCTTTTGTAGAATATTTTGGACAGCTTTATGGCAGGGAAAATCTTGTGTACAATGTGCATGGCCTTATACACCTCAGTGTTGATGTAAAAGAACATGGTCAGTGTCTGGACAACAAATATGGGCTTCCCCATGAGAATTACCTCTGTCAAATAAAGAAAGTGATCTGCAGCCCTCAGTTCCCAGTTGCACAAGTTGTGAGGCAAATGTCAGAGAAAATGCAGATTGCAGTGCAGATGTGCAAAACAAAGCCAAACTCAAAAAGCCACACAGTGAGGGTCCACTACCATCTACATCACTTGTCCAGTCATTCAGTACAAAGAGGCTAGTCTCCCACACTTTTGTGTCATACACAGGAGATAACTGCATATATCATAATGGTGTAGTAGGCATAGTCCGGAATATCATTGAGGTTGATGGGGTTCTATATTTGGTGTATAATGAGTTTAATCTTTGTTCAAGCTTCTTTGACTACCCAATAAATGAATGGCATTTGGTGGTGTTCCTTCTCACAGACTTGTGCCAGGAACTAAAATGCAAGCACTGCCAGTGCATCAGATGGAGAGATAGATAAATTCACCAAAAGATGGCTGAAGCTTGCTGGGGGAAGAAAAGAGCAGGCCCAAAAGCAAACTAATTCTACCTAAGGTAGGGTCCAGATGTTAACATTTACCAGAGTTTTTTCTGTTGAAATTTCTGAGATCTATCTGATTAACCGTATGTGTCGATCAGAGGTTGCGTTAGACTCGTTTTGACGGACAGGGTCGTAAAAAATCTGTCATAATCTATTATTACCCGTCATTTTAATTTTCATTTTTTAATTATAATAACACATTTAATTGCTTTTATTTTTGCTCACATTTGAACAAAAATAAAATCAATTAAATGTTTTATTATAATTAAAATATGAAATTAAAATGACGGGTAATTCACACGTGAAATTTCTCTGTACTGTACTATAGGCTACGTGTTGGTAGCTATTAAAGAAAACGTGGTTTCATATTTATGTTTAAATAGTCCTATGTTGTGTTTTAAATTTATTCATCTATTTGATTATGAAAAGTGAACAGCATGAGTAAGATGCATCATAAGATGCGCAGTATGTCGGGAGACATGGAGTGTGTCAAGACATGATTTTGACCACTTCATAAAGTTTTATTTTGTAGAAAGCCTTTCTTTAAAGTGAATTTCATTTTGTAAAAATTGTATTTTAATTTTAATCAGTGTTTTATCAACCAATTGCCTGGATGTAATAAATAAAAAGCAAATATAGTAGAAAATATAATCATGACATGGAGGCGCGGGCGCGATCACTGGCGCGTGAACTGGAACCCGTCTTATAGGCTAAATGAACCGAAACTCAGCGGCTGCTTGCCTCAGAGTCATGAGAAATATCTCTATAGAAAGCATGAAATATCTACTTTAACGAAAACGAAATAATTCAAAACGAAAAGAAATAGGCTACTCTGTTTATGTAGAATAAACCGAATGAATTGTGCATTCTCTCTCTAAGCGCGTCCATGAGGAGATGAGGAGAGTCAATGTCAACTTCATCTTTGCAGCCGACACTGATTCAGAAAACATTACTTTATTAATAAACAATTAAAATGTCTCCTTGCTGTTTTGGTCACATTCATAAGACCAATATCGATTCGTAAATCCCAGGCTATATGCCTTCTGGGTACTCGACTGTGCATTATCAAACGCATAGCAAAAGATTCGTGCCAGTTTCATTTTTGTTCTGGATCCAGTGCTCTGCTGCTACACTGGAGCGCACTCACCACCAACTGAACAGGGGTGTGAATTACAGTTACAATTTACAATTGATCACCCTTAGTGTAATCTGTCAACGTGACGGACGGCCTTCAGGTTTTTCCTTCAATGACGGATAATTTTCGGTTAACGCAACCTCTGGTGTCGATGTATGATGTCTCTCTCTCTGTCCCTCTTTTAAAGTACGCCTACTTGAGGAGGCTCCTGCAGTTTTCTTTTTTTTTTTTAGTCTGGTAACCGCAACCAGGCCGAGTTATTTCTTAAGGCCTGCCGGATCTGGGCCATTATTGGCCCGAACGGTTTTGGCTACCTGGGAATTGTCTTCCAGGCCCTATTTCCACCTGATATAAAGATGCATTTTGGTCGATTGAATCACAAGTGTGGACAACGCTAAATTCAGGTGTAAATGGGGTGTAAAATGTTTTCAGCTTGTCCACTTTCAACCATTTCCAGAGGTAGTCAAAAACATATTCGACTGGACTGCTTTCATAGTGGTAAAATGGGTATCTATCTCCTTCATCTACTTGTGATCAGGACATCCAAAATGCATCTTAATACCAGGTGGAAACAAGGCCTTGGATATAATCAAAACTTATCCTTGTTCTCCACATTTCTAACATCCTTTCTTCTTTTGCTGGGAACGTTGCCGAAGCAGCTCCATGGGAACCGAAAGTAAAAACGCAGGATGAGTAAAGCCTCGGTGACCAGAGTCCCGGGGTCCCAATGCCGTTAAAGTCATTTGAATGCTAATAAGAGTTTGACGATCGTAACACGTGGAGTTACCATTGGGTAAAAAAGCCCCAAGAGCAGACCTAGAGCAGAACAGGTACAAAATGCACACAGATGAACAAAACTCCAAAACCCATCTACATACCAACATATATCATAAATACAAAGGGATAAACAAGGACCTAAACAAGACACATGTGAAACTAAGCTGAAACCATAGAAACATGATTAGTTAACTGTAGACACTAAGGCTTCGTTCACACGGTCAATCCAAATTCGATTATTTGTGTATGTGATTGGAATCTGATCTAAAATTATAGACTGTACCACAACTGTTCAGATCAGATTTGTGTGTCCATGCTGCTCTTTCATTTTCCGGAATATCTGCATTGGTTTCTATGGCAATGATGGTAGGTATATGCCATAAATGACAGCAACTGCAACATGGAGGGGTTTGCAATACAGATGTTGTCTTATCTACCACATGACAAATGTGCAGAAACATAGGAGGCTGGTATGAGTGGCTTTATTCTGCGCCATGTTTACTGGTTTCCAAACATGTTTCCGTTATATTTTTATTCTGCTCGTCTGGCACTTTGCAACAACACAACCTTTTTTCTGCAGTGACTTTCAGCTTGTATCCTATAACAATGCTTGACGTTTACGTGAGAAAGTCACATAAAATCACCCAAAATCAAAGCGGTCAAACTGAAAGGGATTCCCAGAAAAGCGATTTGAATAGGATTTCTAACCCCATATGAATGTAGCTCATGTGTTAAATCTGATCGTATTTCAAGCAGATATACGCAAAAATCTGATATGGACTGACACTCTGAATGTAGCCTAATAGACACAAGAAATGTAAACTGAAACAAAAGAACAGAAAATATATCTAAATAAGAGTCTCTACTGAGAAACGAAAAATACAGGAGAAATGTGACAAAAGCGAGATGGGCAGGTGTGGACGTACACAAAAAGATTAAAAAGCCTGAAAAATAGAGAGATGAAGAAAGCAAATAAAATAAGTGAGAATGAGTGAATCACTTGTGATGAACTTTCCAGAGTGGAGTCTTGCAGAAGTGCCACCCGTTCAGTTAAGTATCTGATAAGGGCCACATTTAAAGGTCATGTGAACAGCCTTCTGAGCGATGCAATGTGAAAATAGCATTAATTGCACACAGATACATATTTTATGATACCATTGTAAACTGTAGAGTAATTTAAGTGTAATGACATTTTTTTTCTATTACACAGATCAAAATTACATTGCCTTCCTCAAAAATGATTGCACAGTTGGTTTTTAGACATTTTTAAACCTTGTCACACAGATAAACTGCAATTTCCTCCCAGAATAAGTTGGCAAATGCTGTTCAAGGTCTCTTTGATACAGGAAACTCTTCTCACACTGAAGACGTGGGAACTTCTCTCTGGTGTGAGTAATTACATGATTCTCATGTTTCCTGTCTGTGAAACTCTTTCCACACTGATGACATCTAAAACCATTCTGTGTCATACATGAATCCTCATGTGGCACTCAATGTTATTTTTAAATCTGAAACTCTTTCCACACTGAGCACATGTGAATGGCTTCTCTCCAGTGTGAATTCTCATGTGGTTATCAAGGGCTGATTTACACCTGAAACTCTTTCCACACTGTTGGCAGGTGTAAGGCTTCTCTCCAGTATGAATTCTCATGTGGACTTCTTTTATGTCTAAAACCATGGTAACTAACTCTAAGTATAAGTTACCTTCCTTTCAGAAACAGGCTTGACTTACCTTGCTTTCTCAGGTTTGATATACCTCCCATTCCGAAATGGAGAACCCAGAGTTTCCCTCATTTCAGAGTTAACATACTCAGAGTTTTCACTTAACCTCCGGTCCTCTCTCGTCCTTCACTGTTGTCGCTCCTCCTTCAGGTCACGATGCTCATGATGCATCTGAGGTGGAGGTGCACTATATATCAGAATGCTTGCCCATTTACCATTTATTTATGAGCTATGAACATCAGTAACCTGTGAAAGTGCACCCTAATATAAAGTGGGCACATGTGAACCATTTACTCATGAGTTATAAGCGTTAATAACTTGTGAAGGTGCACCTTAACGTAAAATGGGCACCTGTTAACCCTCTGGGGTTGACGGACGTGTCGGCGTGTGTTGCTGGATTTTTTTCACATGGCAGCGATATCAACTTAAAACAATCCATCGTTTATGGCCATACAAATATAAGCAATACATCATTTGAAACTTTTATATTTATCCACTTATAATAAAAACAAAACATTTTGCTTTCTGCCATCTTTTCTGGAGAGCCTCACAAAAATGAAAAACTCAATGAATACTTGTCACACAGACATAAACAATATGTTTATGGCTGTAAGTGTCTACTTTTAAATTATATAATTCAAAATGAAAACAAAATAATTTTTGCTTATGTGATTTGTCTGAAATTGAGAGATGCCCAGTTGTTCCTGTGTGACCTAATTACCGCTTATGCGAACACAGCTACGCTAATGATCTGAGGTGATCCATGTAAACAGAGACAATGTCCACATCAACTCGATTAACCCAACAAGTTTCAACAGATTCATTTCATTACACTGGGTGAGTAATTATCCTGAAAGGATTTACTTCAGAAGAAGTGTGTGACTGTATTTGGGTTTTACATGAACATGTTGTAACTTAGTCCACTGCAGGGAAGTTTGCAGAACTTGGCTTGACTTGAAACAAGAAACTCACCATCAGCAGAGTTACAAACATGGCAGACATGAGAGCTTAAATACTTATGCTGCTTTCACGCCACCTCGTATTTACCGGAATCATGAGATGACGACACGTGACGTTATATTCGGAGTTGTTCACGTCCTCGGACTGGGAATTATGCTTTCTATGGCACCACTATCAACGCCTAAATGAATCTACAGCGGTCAGGTGGTACAGCGGCCACGTGGTACACGTGGGAGCTTTCAGAAATCTCCCAGCTTACAAACTGTAATTACGAGCACTACGAGGACGTGAACGCTATTTACAATTCAGAATCTCATAGTTACAGTAATTACGACATGACGAGAACGCACCCTCAGACAAGCGGATCACATGACTAAGACAACCAAATGAACAACCAGAACTCATAACCACATGACATGACAATAACCAATCAGCACATGACCCATCCCTGACAGCAACATAGTGTTGGGCCAGATCCGGCCCACATCTGGTCCGCGTGTAATCCACATGTACCAGATGTGGACCGGATTTGGGCCACACTATGTTGCTGTCTGGGATTGACTAAGGGAGCACATGAGGAGCAAGGGAAGCACAGATCAAACAAACAGCATGAATCAAATTACAAAATAAAACACGTGAAATCATAAACATGGAAGAAGACCCCAAACCAATATTATTGACTAGTTTTCCCAAACTATATTGCAATACTAAGTGAAATCAACTGAAATTAAAAATGTCTTCACTCAATCAATTAGGAGGGACATTTATATGAAACCAACACAAAAATGTGTCACTGAGAACAAAATGAAGTTTCTGTCATGGCCGTCCCAGTTCCCTGACCTGACCCTAAAGAAAATAAGTGGAGTGAACTGAAGAGAAGAAGCACCAGCATGGAGCTGGGAATCTGAAGGATCTGGAGAGATTCTGCATGAAGGAATGGTCTCTGATCTCTTGTCAGTTGTTCTCCAAACTCATCAGGCATTAAAGAAGACCCAGAGCTGTTATCTTGGCAAAAGGAGGTTGCAAAAAGTATTGAATAAAAGGGGGCAAATAATTGTGATTTCATAAAGAGATTTTCCCCAGTTTAATAAAGGAGCAAAAGGATTTATTTTTTACAGGTTTTATTTTTTACAGAGCCAGAGGCTTCACTATATGCAAATACATTCCATTCAGCCAAATTAATTCTCCTACAGGCCTGTACACCAGGGCTGTCAAACTCATTTTAGGTTGAGGCTGGATTGGAAAAAAATAACCATGTGGGCCAAATTAATAATAATAAAAAAAACATAATAGTTTTTGCATAGTTGCGTAGTTTTTTTTAGATAGTTGCATTAATATTAACCATATAAACAACAAATTAATTTGCAAGAAAAACTTATATTGCTGCATTTGGTTTTACAGCGAAAATTTTTTAATTTTTATATGCTTTATTTAATACTTTTTTATTAGTGATGCACCTATTTAGATTTTTTCATGGCCAATTCCAATTTTTTTTTTTAAAGCAAATTGGCCGATTCTGACACTGGTTGCAGATTTTTTTTAAAGCAAATTTATTTGTTGTTTATTTGTTCAAAAAATATGTGTAGCTCTTTGATATTAGAGGCAAACACTACATTTTTATCACAATTCCAACAAAGATGTTATGAACATGAGCATGATCAGTTGTTTTTCATTTAAATTATTGTATAATTTCACGATTATTACTTTAGACTAACTTTAGCTTTGTGAAATAATGCTACATAAGACACCTGCACAAAACAAAATCAGCAGACGGACTGAATGAAAATGCAAATTCACTCTCTGACAGTAGGTGGCACTTATGGAACAGCAGTGATATAGATTTCCATGATCACCGCTATACAAAGCAGTGCTGCGTTTATAAATAGGCTACTGTACTTTATACGGAGATAAGAGGAAAAGCCATCAAAACTTGTCTGAAGACAGTCCCCTTCAGAGATGCATTCATATCAACCCCAATTCAATATTTAAATTATTCTTCCTATTTTTCGTGAACAGCGAGCTTGTGCATGGTAGAGTATTTTCTCTGGCGCGTCTGTTCTCCTCTTTGTGTCCGTATTCAGCGTGTGCCTGTGTTAACGTCCTGTTTACAGACTTTGTCCCCACAAATGAAATTTTGGTAAATTATTAAAAAGCACCTTGTTTGCCAGCCCGGGATAAAGATTAAAAAATAAAACTAAAAAACTTTTGGATTTATGACCAGTGGACTAGTGCATCTCTATTTTATTTTATTTTATTTTTTTATTATAGTTCAAATCATCCCGCGGGCCGGATGTTTGACACCCCTGCTCTACACAGACACACATACACACAACACAAATAATTATAGATCTTGTTCACACAAATGGCTATATTATACTTGCTACAGCCACTGCCATAACACAAAAGAGGGATGACACAACGGCTCGATCAAAAGGGGAATTTATTAATGAGACCAAAATATAACAACAAGTGGGAGAAATTAGACAGGAAAAATAAAAAGGGATAAACACAAAAAGAGAGCGCAGCTCCGACTCGGGACGGCCGCTCAAGTTCCGCCCCCGAAGCGTGGGAACTTGACTTCCTTTAAGCTCGCGTAAATAGTCCACAGGTGTAAAGGATCTGAATCAGAACAATGGTAAATCACGCTTTTCCTGCCCCTAGAAGGCAGGCAAATACATAAATATACATGCATGTAACAATACTTAAATCATTTTTGTTCTGATTAATAAAATGTATGCGTTTTGGCCATCAATGGCGTTTTGGTGGCCTGAAAACGCAGACTTTTGTCAACGGGTTTCAAAGGGCAAGTTTCTGAAAACGGTCTCCGACAACGGTCTCCGACAAACTAAGTACACCCTATGATTCTGTTGCTTGTAGTGCTTTACACCACTGCATCCGACGCTTTGCATTGCACTTGGTGATGTAAGGCTTGGATGCAGCTGCTCGGCCATGGAAACCCATTCCATGAAGCTCTCTACGTACTGTTCTTGAGCTAATCTGAAGGCCACATGAAGTTTGGAGGTCTGTAGCTATTGACTGCAGAAAGTTGCAGACTTCTGTGCACTGTGCGCCTCAGCATGCGCTGACCCCGCTCTGTGATTTTACGTGGCCTACCACTTCGTGGCTGAGTTGCTGTTGTTCCCAATTGCTTCCACTTTGTTATGATATCACTAACAGTTGACCGTGGAATATTTAGCAGTGAGGAAATTTCAAGAATTGATTATTGCACAGGTGGCAACCTATCACGGTACCACGCTTGAATTCACTGAGATCCAGAGAGCGACCCATTCTTTCACAAATGCTTGTAGAAGCAGTCTGCATGCCTAGTGCTTGATTTTATACACCCGTGGCCATTGAAGTGACTGGAACACCTGAATTAAATGATTTCGGAGGGGTGTCCCAATACTTTGGCAATGTAGTGTACATTACTTACATATTGATAGAATATATTTTATATAAATACCAAATACCATATACACTTTCAGACAGAAGCGAGTGTTTGAAATAATTTCTGTTTGAGATGGATTCTGATCACCCTACAAGACAGAAATATATTTATATTTAGGATGCAAAAGGCTTTAGATGCTAACCGTTACTAAAGGTGCATTCACTGCATATCATAATTCCTGTAACTACAAGATTCTGGCTCGTAAAAAGTGTTCACGTCCTCGTAGAGCTTATAATTACAGCTTGTAAGCTGGGAGCTGTACCACCTGACCGCTGTAGATTCGTTTAGGCATTGATAATGGTGCCACAGAAACACATAATTCCCAGTCAAAGGGCGTGAACAGCTCCGAATATAATGTCACGTCTTGTCATCTCAAGATTCCAGTAAATACAAGCTGGTGTGAACGCAGCAGAAGTAAAAAGTAAAAGACACCACTTTAAGAAATAAGACAAATCATATATCAAAATCGTGTATTTATTTGGTTACATATTTTATCTGTCAATACGCCTGATATGCATATTTAGCTGCACATATGTCATAAAATATAGTTTCCTCATCATAACTCCTGTTTTTCATCCAAGAGCTCCCTCTGTTTCTCTGGCTGAAATGATAACGATATTGAGACTGGTGAGAGCGCTCAAAGTACGGAAGATGATTAGGGCCAAGCAATAAAAAAAAAAATAAAACCATCTCGAGATTAAAGTTGTTAAATTTCGAGAAAAAAGTCGAGATAAAATGTTGAGAATAAACTCGTTAAATGACGAGAAATAAACTCGTTAAATTTCGAGAAAAAAGTTGAGATAAAATGTTGAGAATAAAGTCACTAAATTACGAGAAAAAAGTCGTTAAATTACGAGAACAAATACGTTAAATTATGAGAAAAATGTCGTTAAATTCGAGAAAAAGTCGAGATAAAATGTTAGAATAAACTCGTTAAATTACGAGAAAAAGTCGAGATAAATGTTGAAAATGAACTCATGAAATTATGAGTTTATTCTCAACATTTTATCTAGAATTTTTTCTCGAAATTTAACGAAATTTTTCTCATAATTAAACAAGTTTTTCTCGTAATTTAATGACTTTATCTCAACATTTTATCTCAACTTTTTCTCGTAATTTAATGACTTTATTCTCAACATTTTATCTCGACTTTTTTCTTGAAATTTAACGAGTTTTTTTTTGTAATTTAACGAGTTTATTCTCAACATTTTATCTCGACTTCTTTTTTCGAAATTTAACTAGTTAATCTCGAGATGGTTTATTTTTTTATTATTGCTTGGCCCTAATCCTCTTCCGTACTCAAAGCTCCTCAGATGGTGGGAAAATGATCATTTCTAAGGAAATTTTATCTCTTTTATATATGCATTGTTTCTGACTAAAGCCCCAGAGATTTGTGCCGTCTCGTGACTACAAATAAACAGAAACACGTGACTGAATAAGTATGTGTCCTCCCTCTTTTGTGAAAAAATGGTAAAAAAAAACACTACTTCTATATTACAACTGCAATCCTGACACAAATTAATTTATTTTGCACAGACCAACAGAGTTATATGTATTTTATTTGATACAGATTTATACTTCTGTTGACATAAAATTGTAAAAACTTTATTCTTCATTTGAGTAATCAATTCATTGAATCTAATTTCTTGACTCTGGCTACTTTATTTCTCTGATAGTCACTGGACATTAACAGGGATTTTAACCCACAAAGGTGATTTAGTACAATAACAATAATCAGTACATTATACAATCTCTCAAACATGAGGTTTTTCCTGTCCGTGAAAATCATTTCATGAGGATGACAAACAAAAACAGTTCTTTCATACATGAATACTCATGTGGCACTTAAGGCTTACTTTATACCTAAAACTTTTTCCACAGTGACCACATAAATGGCTTCTCTCAAGTGTGAAATCCCATGTGCCTTTTAAGGTTTTCTTTTCGGTTGAAACTTTTCCCACATTGTTGGCAGGTGAAAGGCTTCTCTCCGGTGTGAATTCTTATGTGGTCTTCAAAGTGACCTTTCTGATTGAAACTTCTTCCACACTGAGGACATGTGTAGGGTTGATCACCAGAGTGAATTTTCATGTGGTCTTTAAAGTTTCGTTTTGATTGAAACTCTTTCCACACTGAGTGCACATGTAGGGTTTCTCTCCAGAGTGAAATCTCATGTGGACTTTAAGGTTTTCTTTTCGGTTGAAACTTTTCCCACATTGTTGGCAGGTGTAAGGCGTCTCTTCAGCGTGAACACTCTTGTGCCTGTTAAGGTTTCCTTTTCGCTTAAAACTTTTCCCACACTGTTGGCAGGTGTAAGGCTTCTCTCCAGTGTGAACACTCATGTGGATGTTAAGATTTCCAATTTGAGTGAAACTCTTTCCACACTGTTGGCAAGTGAAAGGCTTTTCTCCAGTGTGAACTCTCATGTGTCTGTTAAGGCTTACTTTTTGAGTGAAACTCTTTCCACACTGTTGGCAGATGTAAGGCTTCTCTCCAGTGTGAATTGTCATGTGGACGTTGAGCTTTTCATGTTGATCGAAACTCTTTCCACACTGTTGGCAGGGATATGGCTTCACTTCAGTGTGAATTGTCATGTGGACTTTTAGGTTTCCATGTTGATTGAAACCCCTTCCACACTGAGGACACGTGAATGGCTTCTCTCCATTGTGAATCCTCATGTGCCTGTTAAGGCTTCCTTCATGAGTGAATCTGTTTCCACACTGTTGGCATGTACAAATCCTTCTAGTTTCTATCTTTATAGCCCTTTTTTGTGAGGAAGTCTTTTCAGTCTGCGAGCAACTAAAAGTTTTTTGGCCAGTTATAAGATCATGATGATTCTTATATTGATCTTTCTCATCCATTTCATTCAGTACTTCACTCTCCTCTTTCAGCATCATTAGGTCTAAGGCGAAAAGAGACAAATGTAAATGAACACCAGTTTAATGGCACAAAGCAACAAAAAACTAAACATTTAGACATGTAAAGCATCAAAACCAACATACAGATCCTAGATCCTGTACACAGGGGGATGTTCGGTGTCCTTCGAAATACCTGAGGAGCCTTTTCTTATTTCTTATTACGATGACTAAAAAAAAAGAAATTCGCTCCGATCAGAGTACATCAGACTTGGAGGACTGCAGCACAAAACAGCATCTTCTCAATGAAGAAAACTGCTAAAGATACTCCAGAGTAGAGATCTGCGCGGGACCGTTTTTTGTCCCGCTTCCACAAGGTTCTGTTTCGCACCCACCAGCTCACGCTTAAAATTCACTGTGTTCACTTGCTATCCGTTTACAATGATTTCTTCCTGACCTGACGGGTCTCACTATTTACACTTCCTCAAAAGAAAAACAGAGGGATTGGGGATAACAAATATAAAATGTTGGAAAACCTATACAAGATATATATTTGTTATTTGTCTTATGATACTGACAAGAGAGAAAAAAAATGATAAAGAAAAACAGGCTAAATTAAATAGAACATCTGTCTCTCAAAACTGTAGGCTGAGACAAAAATAAGAATAAACGAAAACTGTTGGCTTACTAGCAATACTGCAAAATGAAATCTTTTTTTTAACATCCATGTAAGAATTAATCGGATCAATTACAACTCAAAGGTAATTAATTTACAGTGAATAAGAACCGAATTAAAAGGTAAATTATTCACAATTAATATTTAACACTTTATCAACTATTCGTCCATTGAAAAGTCGAGGTTAGGGTATTTTACCAATTCTGGACAAAATATTATCCCGTGGCCAACGGTAATACTATAAAGTTGATTACTGATTATGAGCAAAGTAACAAAAATCGAAAGTTTAAGGCAGTAATTTGTAAGCACAACACAAGACACTGATGTATGTGTAAAATCAAAAGACTTTAGTTTGTGTGTGTATTAGGGTAGTTTAATAATCTAACAAAAACACACACACACATTCATACAGTTATAGGGAAATTGTGAGGTTGTTAACGGAAGGTGAATGGAGTCCCAGTGTCTAATGTTAAACTCTCTATCTTTGACCGCAACCTTAAATTAACAGACTAGTTTGTTTGCTTTTTGTTGTTCAAATCAGTACATTTAGCAGCTTCGAAGTGAGCACGCGCCGACAGCCATTTCTTCATAGACATACAACGCTTTGTCTTCATATTTACAAATCCTTAAAGATGAGGCATGCCAGAGTCACCTATTTCTCGTCCGACTATAGCAAAGTCACAGGTGACTCAATTCATCAGCCGTAGGGTTATTTATGGTGAAAAAACACCTTTTTACCGGCTGTTCGTGCCTAGGAGCATCTTGCCTTGGGTTCTCCAGATGTCTTGTCTTACGGGAGACCTTCGGCATGCTTCGGGTAGCAAAAATCTCAGCTTTTCGTCAAAATTCGTAATTGGTGCTTGGTGCCACAGTGGTTGGTAATACTGAAAAGCCTTTCGGTGGTGAGTATAAGCAATAGTTGCTGAGTTCACTGTGAGTCACATGTGTAAGACTTGATTTTCCTGCTAGACAAAAACTGAGATCAAGCGCCTTGCAATAAAGCAATAAAACTCATCTGAAGAGAAGATCTCAAATAGCACAGGACAACGCCTTGCCCTCACAACATCTACAGGATGCAACCCCCCCTTCAAGATGTATAATGTATCTGGTGTATTTCCCTTTTTATGTTTGGTATCATTTTAAATGTCTCAGTGCGATTGGTAAAATGGTCTCAATTTCGCAGCAGTCACTAGTATTGTGCAGAAGATTGAAAACTAAGGAGAATTCTGTCCTCCTTTTGGGTGTTGACACACCCACTCCTCTTCTCCAAAACAGGTGTTGGTGTAATACAGTTGCATGAAAAAGTATGGGAACAAGGGGTGTGACGAGACAGGTAGCTCACGAGACGAGACACGAGATTGAGTTCACGAGACAAGATTTTTACACACTATTTTTAAGAAATCCTCAAGATGATTAGAAAAATAATCTGCAGGTGCATTTGAAATGTTTTAACTAATCATCTTGTAATGAATGTCATTTCAGTTCTACTTTCGGAGTATGAATTATCATATGCAGTAAAAGACGACAATACTCAAGCACTGTAAAACGTTTTGCCGCAAACTCAACTGACTGGCTTCTCTCCTGTATAATTTCATACAAGTCTCTTCAGATCTTACTGTACATGATTTATGAGCTTCTACAACTTTTGACCTCCTAACTTAGGGGTGGGGAACGTTGATCCTGGAGGGCCATTGTCCTGCAGAGTTTCGCTCCAACCCTGAAAAACACTCACCTGCCTGTAACTTTAGTAATCTGAAGACCTTGATCAACTTTAGGTGTGTTTAATTAGGGTTGGAGCTAAACTCTGCAGGACAATGGCCCTCCAGGATCAACGTTACCCCCCTGTCCTAACTGAACTCCTTTCCACAAATTGTTTATAGAAATAAAGAGTATAAATAAAAATGGTAAAACTTTACAATAAGGTCTCATATCTTTCATATTGAGAGATATTTTCATGCATCAGGGAGCCGCTTTCAAATGCGGGGTATTGAAATCGCGTTTACTTTCACTTTCGCGCATACTCTGTGAATATGGAGCGGCAGCGATCGTTATCCAACTGAATTAAATGGTTTTTTATTTCACTCAAACACAACTTTTAAAAAAGGTTCAAACATTCACTGATGCTCCAGAAGGAAACATGATGCATTAAGAGCCGGGGGCTCTTCTTATTTTGTTGAAATTTTTTTTTTTTCATTTAGTACTGCCCTTCAGAAGCAACAGAAGATACTTGCATGTTTCCCGGAAGACAAATTAAGTACAATTTACCTTGATCTTTAAATTCAAAAAGTTTTCACCTCCCGACTCTTAATGCATCGTGTTTCCTTCTGGAGCATCAGAGAATGTTTGAACCTTTTTTAATAGTTGTGTTTGAGTCCCTCAGTTGTCCTCAGTGTGAAAAGATGGATCTTAAAATCATACAGTAACTGTTGGAAAGGGTTCAAATATGCAAAAGATGGTGGAAAACTGAAGAATCTGCAGGACATGGAGGATTTTTCTGAAGAACAGAGCTCAGTTTAACTGCTCAGAACAAACAAGAGACTCAACAACCATCACAAAAAAAAAAACAGTCGTAGATCATCCAGGTAACCACACACAGTATTGAGAATCAATGGTTCACATACTTATGAATGGGGTTATTTTAATAAATTCAGCTACTTTTTTGTCTTGTGGATAATATGTAAACATCTTTTATGTAAAATATTACACTGAGTAATAGAGTAATCTATTATTGAGTAATAGATATTACTCAGGACAGTACTAAATAAAAAATAACATGCATTTTGTATGATCTCTCTTATTTTGTTAAAATTCTTCACATTTTCACAGATTCTGCAAGGGGTTCCCAAACTTTTTCATGCCACTGTAATATTTACAACCCTTTTGTTCTGGTCTGTATATAAGGTAAAGTGCAAAGCAGTCAGGCGGGATCTTCTGTAGCCAGAAACCCCCATACAGTGATGGGCAAGTGTCTTAAAACACTAATCCACCACTGTGTGTATATGCAATTCTTACACTTAGAGTCATCTTTGAGCAACTGATGTTATGCATTTATGATTTCTGAATTGGCTTCTAATTGGTTATTTGTGTAATTGGCACGATACACTTTTACTTGACAAATAAAATGTTATATTTGATTTACTCTGGATTCTCCTGATATTATTATTACCAGTAAATTATGGGAGGCTAATGCCGTAAATCTGTGTCCAGGGAAGAACAAACTGAAGGCGCATGAATGAAGGAGCAGTAGGCACTTCATCTGAAGACCTTTTGATTTCTGTTTTCCGCTGATTTAGCAAGTTGTATGGAAGTGGCTAAATTAAAATACACTTTTGTTCGAGTGAGCAGTAGGCAACCGACTAAAGGTATTAGCCAACTTATTACACCCTCTGATGAAGATCAGACTGGCGAGTTTATGTCCGTGAGTTTACCGCGAAATCCCGGGGCGAGTATCTCTGTGCGGCATCGGGTCCCTGATGAATGAATAATTGAAATATGGGATACCCAGAGTCATCAAATATCTAAATTAATACATAACCAACGATTAATTTCTAATTGGAAACACAACCTAAGACTAATAATCATTTGAAATTGGAGTCAGATTAAACGAGTGAAATTAAGTGAACTTCACAAGGGCGCTGAAAAGACATACACGCGTTAACCTTCGCCCAGGCCATCGGATTCCGTTTTTGGGCCGGTGGGGGGGTTCCTTACACGTGAGACTCATACAGCTTGGGCATAGATTGAAAAATCTCCATCAATCGCTGCGAGTTGCCATAAAAAAACATAGAAGACAATATAAACACATCACAGGAAACACAGAGAGTAGACGGCCTGCCACATACACGGCGCCATCTTGCACTACAAGATCCTGCACAACTGGCAAATTTCCCACGGCATTTAAGCAGGCTAGGGTAACCCATTGCTAAAAAAGACAACACTCAATCCTAGTACAGCAATTGAATACTACAGACCATTTAGACCAGAATTAATAACATCACAGAGATCTAGTGGGAAACACTCACATTCAGAGCAGAATACCATTATAAACCATAGACATCAGATCAAACAGCGCTGACATGGAAACTAGAGGTGTAACGGTTCTCGGAAAGAAAAAAAAAAAAAAATCAAACCATGTTCTTCACCCACAGTTCGGCATGCACTTGCACCGCGGTTCAACTTAAATCTGATGATGCATTTATTTTGCAAGGGCTTTTAAGTGCTTTACACTTTTTCCAGCTCTTCAAAGCTCTAAACATCATCCAATTTAAATGTTATTATTATTTTAATTACCAAAATCATTATTTGTTCATCCTTCAAAGATTTTCCCCATTAGTAAAACTACATTTCAAGAAGCAGGAAAACTAACGGGATTATTTAAAAATAAAAAATATATGAAATTGCCGCTATATCCAGTAGATGGCTTAATAAAATATCAAGAAATTATTTTTTGTCAAAGTTTGAAATTTTTTGTACTGAAGTAGGAAAATCACAAAGTCTCATGGAAAACAAAAACTTCAAACTGTGAAGAATTACAGAGAAAGCAAGTGAAAGCCTAACCCTATATTTACTGTCTTTACTGTGTTTACAATCACTGAGGATTGGAAATTCGGATACATTAATGGGCGTTTAATTTCTGACATGCATTGCAAGCAGTCGACCAATCACAACAGACTGGGCCATCTGACCAATCAGAGCAATCTGTATTATTCTCTGTATGATTGTACTTCTGTTTTTTCTTTATTTAGAGCTGGACATTTTAATAAGGATCAAATTACTGAGTTCAGCTTTGAAAATAAAACCAACCTGTTTGTTCCTTAGTTTCTTCTTGTTTCACTCTGAATGTTTCTTCAATCTTCATGTCTTCAGTCTCCTCTTTAATAAACGCCATCTTTATGTCTTCAATCTCCTCTTTAATAAACACCATCTTTATGTCTTCAATCTCCTCTTTAATAAACGCCATCTTTATAATAGTGTGTCACGTAGATCTCAGTCGCTTCATCAGGATGTTTTCTGTGAGTTTGTCCTGTTTAAGATGAGAATAATTAACAAAAAGAAAAATAAATCCAAACTAAATCTCTGGGTGCGTCTCAATCGTCTCAATTAATGGCCTTACATTAGCCAAAAAGACTCAAAACTAGCACTGCAAATTAATAAAAGAACACAAATAATACAGACACTTTATATTTGGGCATTTATTATCTACTTTTTATAAATTTAATAAATATTTAAATGATTACACTTTAATGAAAACATTAGCAGTTGGTTTGTAAAAGTTGTCATCAAATGTTAAGGCAGGAACACACCAAACCGACGCCGATGAACTAGTGGTGACGAAAGCAGACTGCGGGGTTGGCTCACGTACAGTGGGTACGGAAAGTAGTATTCAGACCCCCTTAAATTTTTCACTCTTTGTTATATTGCAGCCATTTGCTAAAATCATTTAAGTTCATTTTTTCCTCATTAATGTATACACAGCACCCCATATTGACAGAAAAACACAGAATTGTTGACATTTTTGCAGATTTATTAAAAAAGAAAAACTGAAATATCACATGGTCCTAAGTATTCAGACCCTTTGCTGTGACACTCATATATTTAACTCAGGTGCTGTCCATTTCTTCTGATCATCCTTGAGATTGTTCTACACCTTCATTTGAGTCCAGCTGTGTCTGATTATACTGATTGGACTTGATTAGGAAAGCCACACACCTGTCTATATAAGACCTTACAGCTCACAGTGCATGTCAGAGCAAATGAGAATCATGAGGTCAAAGGAACTGCCTGAAGAGCTCAGAGACAGAATTGTGGCAAGGCACAGATCTGGCCAAGGTTACAAAAAAAATTCTGCTGCACTTAAGGTTCCTAAGAGCACAGTGGCCTCCATAATCCTTAAATGGAAGACGTTTGGGACGACCAGAACCCTTCCTAGAGCTGGCCGTCCGGCCAAACTGAGCTATCGGGGGGAGAGACCTTGGTGAGAGAGTAAAGAAGAACCAAAGATCACTGTGGCTGAGCTCCAGAGATGCAGTCGGGAGATGGGAGAAAGTTGTAGAAAGTCAACCATCACTGCAGCCCTCCACCAGTCAGGGCTTTATGGCAGAGTGGCCCGACGGAAGCCTCTCCTCAGTGCAAGACACTTGAAAGCCCACCTGAAGGACTCCAAGATGGTGAGAAATAAGATTCTCTGGTCTGATGAGACCAAGTTAGAACTTTTTGGCCTTAATTCTAAGCGGTATGTGTGGAGAAAACCAGGCACTGCTCATCACCTATCCAATACAGTCCCAACAGTGAAGCATGGTGGTGGCAGCATCATGCTGTGGGGGTATTTTTCAGCTGCAGGGACAGGACGACTGGATGCAATCGAGGGAAAGATGAATGCGGTCAAGTACAGGGATATCCTGGTCGAAAACCTCAGGACCTCAGACTGGGCCGAAGGTTTACCTTCCAACAAGACAATGACCCTAAGCACACAGCTAAAATATTGAAGGAGTGGCTTCACAACTCCGTGACTGTTCTTGAATGGCCCAGCCAGAGAGCGCGGCCATTTGTTAATTTAATACTGCAATCCAGTTTTATTTGCTTCCAGTTATTTTTAGCTGTACATTAGGGTTGCCACCCATCCCGTGAAATACATAATCGTATTTATTTAATTATGTGTGAGTCTATGGGAAATAGGGGTCAAATCACATGCCGTATTAATTTGGGGTGTGATTTGACCCCTATTTCCCATAGACGCACATAATTAAATAAACACAATGATGATTCAAATAACGCAAACCCCTTGCTTAGTTTCAAGTGTCACAGGGGCGGTTTCTTCATTAGGGCAATAGGGCGACGCACCATTAAAATGCGAAAGGGATGGATTTTATCAATCACATTCAACCACAGAGTTACACTAGCTGTCACTGCTAGACTGTTTGTTCTGCCTCTGGATATAGGCTATAGTCCAATTAGCGTTGAGTCACGTTCTGTGGAGTACTGCCTCTTTTTGGCCGATTTCAGTCTGGCCGTGAATTGCCCAGAGTGCTCCCATAGACTTCCATTCAAAAATTTTTTTTTTTTTTTCAAATTGCAGGCACTGCAATGCATTCTCTATGGGTTCCGGGAGGGCTAACGTGCTTTCGTCATCGTATGTAACCTTAACTCGTGCAGCGATTGGTGGAAACAAACATATCTCTATTAATAATTTTTTATGCTAAAGTGACCAATAATTTCCTCAGTCCATAACTTACATTAAACAGACATATTCTCCATCTATAAATTTAAGAAAGTTGAGGAAATATTTCCATTTTGCAAACTTCCGTGAACGAGCGCCGCCGCGCGCATGTGCGCCAAACAGACGGAGTTCAATTGAATAGGAGTGCAATAATTCGGACTAAAATATAAATTTTGCTAAAAATATTTGTTGTTGAAAATGTGTTTTTGTTGGCGAACATAATTGTGCCATATGTAGAATTTCGCCCATACTACTAAGTGTATTTTTATGATAGCTGTAAATTGACTATTGTAGGGTAATCAGAGTAGCCAAAATAGTGCTTTTTTATTATTATTTATGTTCATTTTTAGTTTAGTGTATTTAACTTCTGCTTTAAAAAACATTTTGTTTTTAGATTGTAGTGTTACAATGTAGGCCTAATGTGATTTGACCCCTTTTTTTGCACATAATATTGCCAAAGACTATAGAATAATTGGGACTTTGATATAGCATAGACTACACGGTTACACGAATGTGAAATAACATTTTTTATATTAAATACAGATTATATATATATATAGATCCCAGCCCTATGGCATGCTTTATATACTGAATTTTCCCTGTTTTAGATAAGCAGTAATAATACATTATTATATAACTTGTTAAATGGTTATTTACAATTAGCCTACATTCATTCCTGCATTTCTGTTGTGTGAAAAAAAACTAATTTAGCACCAGCCGCCACTGAAGTGTCATTCACTTCTTTGACAAAAATAATATGAATAAATATTTAAAGTGTAGTTTTGATCATGTTCAGTTTGTATCAAATCCCAGTTAATAAGTACTTCAACTGACCATTCTACGATAATCTTTTATTTTGATCTTACACTCACACAATCACACTCATTTTTTTCATGCATTGTGCATGAAATGACATGTTAATAACTTATTTATATAGACTTAAAGGCCTATTTTATTTGCTTTATACGGCTATGAAAGCACCCACTGATTTATTATATGAAGAAGTCTAAAAATGTCTGGGTCTTCTGGGACGCAAAGGCAGTTTTTCCACCTTTTGACCACAAGATGTCGTTAGTGTGCACTGTGATGAATAGATGCGAGTAATAAACCTTTTTACGATACAGTTGCTTCATTTTTCCATCACTAGAAAACACCTTACAAACGCGTCGAAAGATAAAGTGGATAGGGAGCGAAATGAGACTCAAGTTTACTGTGGATGTGCTTTACTCACACAAAATATTCTCCATTAAAGTTAGATAAAGCATTACAATGTTTCATTAAATAGCACTACCTAATTCACATCGCTTGTAAAAACTGTCAAACACTGAACACTATCGATGTAAACAGATTAAATTCTTAAAACAAACCTTTCTTCAGCCGAATCAACAGATGCAGGAGCGCGTCGCAGCCTTATGACGTCACGTCATCATGGCAAAATAAAAGTCCTGTTCACACTCTGCTGCCTGAAATCACAGAAGTGCATAGAAATTAACTATTTTTTAACAGATAATCCTTGATTTAAACTTTAACGTGACAAATGTGATTAAAAAAAAAACCCAAACAAACATGTTAAGAGTTCATAAAGCAGAGTCAAGGGGCCGGTTGCACAAACCACTAAGACTAGTTTTAAAATATAAAGTATAAATGTAATTCATTCAGTACCACAAATTATTGCGGTTCGGTCCAATTAAAAATGTAATATTTCAGATTTTTTATGAAATCAATAGCAAGTCAAGTCTTCAGTGTGAAGGGTCATTTGTGTGAGTTGCTGCCTATGTAGTGATTCAAATCACTCACTAATGAGTGAACAACACAGACACAATTCACACCTGCTCCACAGAAAACTCTGCTGTTTCTATTATAAGTCTTAAAATCTGCAGTTCAAGACTGAGTATGAATGATACACAAATAAAGAATTATTTACTTATATTGTATTATCATATTAATGTGTTTTCCTGTTTTTTTGTACAATGATGAATAAATCATTTTAAGATCTATGACTTCCGGAAGCATCTCTTTCAGTAGACAGTTTTGGGCCTGTTTACAGCTGGTCACTTCATGCGTTTTCTCTGATCATAGTTATTTGATCGCAAAAAAGACGGTGTAAATGCCCTCCGGGACGGATTTGAATCCGATCGCTCAAACCACTTCAGGAGGTGGTCTGAGACACATTTCAGTCAAAACTGAACAAGTGTAAATGCATCTGGTTGTTGAAACCACATACTAAATATATACATAAATATCTAATTAATTATTTTTTAAATGTTACACTTTGTACCTGTGACAAACTGTTGACGTCACCTGCATTGATATATCAATAATGGACGTAATGCTTCACACAGCATTTATCAAGTGCTTAAAGGGGTACTTCACCCCTGGAAAGATGAATGTGTATTTAAAATTGGTCATTTATGTAGTAGAAATGTGAAATTATTTTTGAATTTGGAGCTTTCTAGACTGAGAAAAGGCAGAAAATGTATTTTTGACTAATGTGGATGAAAGACAACAACTCCCAGAATGCACTTGTTTTGCTGTCCCTGCGAGGCCACGCCCAAACCACGCCTATCGGTTACAGGCGGAATTACCAGGAAAATTCAAACAACTAGGCTTGCTACACCTCAAGGTAGTGTGATAAGCCCGTTGCTGTTTATCATTATGATTAATGATGTATTTGTACAGGGTCCAGAAGATATAGGAAGGTCTTTGTTTGCAGATGATGGGGCGGTGTGGAAAAGAGGAAGGAATGTGGAATATGTTATTAGGAAGGTAGATTGGTGGTAGATTGGGGATATGAATGGGGATTTAGGTTTTCCGTAGAAAAGACAAAGTCTGTCTTTTTTAGCAGGAAAAGAATATGTGACGACAAGAGGTTAAGGATGTATGGGAAAGAGCTGGAGAGGGTAGGTACATTCAAATTTTTGGGAGTGACATTTGATGCTAGGTTGACATTTGCAGAGCATATTAAGAAAGTGGAGGGAAAGTGTAAGAAGGTAATAAATGTGATGAGATGTTTAGCAGGCAGAGATTGGGGAGCTAGTCGTGCATCACTTAAAAGTATATATGTAGCATTAATAAGATCGGTGCTGGATTATGGCAGTATAGTGGTTGGGTCAGCAGCCAAATCTCTGATAAAGAGACTGGAGGTGATCCAGATACAAGCACTACGAGTGTGTTGCGGAGCTTTTAAAACATCATCAGTTCCAGCTATACAAGTGGAAATGGCAGAAATGCCGTTGGAATTAAGAAGGATCCAATTGATGGCAAACTACTGGGTTAGTTTGAAGGGGCATAAAGACTCCCATCCCACAAAAGCAGTATTGCAGGTGTGTTGGGAGAATGGACGAAATTTAAGGGAAAACTTTGGGCGGCTTGGAAATAAAATAGCTGAAGACTTAGAAGTATTTAATCTGAGGATAAGTCCTACGGTAGTTTTTCCAGTGACAGCTCCGTGGAAGATGATGTGGCCTGAGGTAGACTGGTTTGTTCTAGAGGAAAAAAGGAAGGCAAAGGAGGAAATTAACTTAATAAGAATTTTCAATAATCGACTAGGAGAAGTATATAAAATTTACACAGATTTATACAGACGGTGCAAAAATCCAGAGATAGAGGCAACAGGATTTGGTGTGGCAATACCAGGAAAAGGAATTGGGATAAATAGAAGAACATCAGATAAATTAGGGGTATATACTGTAGAGATGTTGGAATTATCAGAAGTAGTAAACACAAGAAAAGATCAGTGGCTTTCCTCAAACGCAGCTTGTAGCGTCTCTTTATTGACATCATATCATCATACTTATCAATATCACAAAATACTCATTAACACATCTGTAGTCTTTACTGTTATATTAGTATCTTTTAAAATGAAATCGTTTTACTGTACAAAATGATCACCGTCACTCATAACACATACACACTACTTTAAGTCTGAACAAATATACAAATATACACTTTCTGAGTCATTTTTATATTAATAAATTAGTGCATACTGAAATAAAATGTATTATTTACATGTGAATTGACTACGATCATAACAATCAACCGTTTTACCCTTACTTTGACATTTAACACAAACAAGTTATTAGTTTTAAACACATAGGAAATGTGAACGGACATGTTTTATATTTGGCAATGGCACATTTTTCATTTCTTTTATGAATATATACCTGAATTCAGAAGTAGTAAACACAAGAAAGATCAGTGGCTTTCCTCAACGCAGCTTGTAGCGTCTGAAGTAAACACACGCGCATCACCATAGCAACCCACAACGGACTCCCTCTAGTGGCAACAATTGTATTCTTTTAAAACTTCAGTCTAAGTAGTGATAATTAATGACTCAGTGTACAATAAACTCTTAAATAAATAACATAAATACATAAATAATTAAATAAATGTATAAATAAATAAATATTAATACCAAAAGACACATTACCTTGTGACTACACATGGGTGTATCACACACTCCCCGGCAAAGAAAAAGATGGCTCCTGCCAGCATAATCTTAATAACACCCATTTATTTATACTCTTTTAATACCCAATTGTCATAGGAGGTACCCAAATTGGAAATGTAACTTGAGGCGTGAGAATAGGGTAAGGTGTACTAATGCAGGTGTATTAAGGTAAGGTGGAATGTGGTGAGATGATAGCCCCCAATATGGTATCTGATTTATCTCGTAAGTCTCTAAACTGTTCACTGTCGGAGGTGACTGAATTGTTGGCTGACCTAGGGTTTCATAAGTAAACCTTGGTGTGTATCTTCGGTCACGTGTGGATCTTCGGACTTGGTTTGTCTGGTCAATTTCATCTGAATTCAAGGAAGGTCTGTTGAGCACTTCTTGTCTAAGTATCACCTTCATCTGTCTGACTACTCTTGCTCATACTGTTCCTCATCTTCTTCAGATCGTTCTGCCAGTGTTTCTGCCCATGTCACTTGTCTTTCACAGGTAAGCTTACACTCATCAGGAGAATTACAAGTAAGTTTCTCATTTTCAGTAGGTTGTTCTCTCTGAATCTCTGTCCGTTTCCTTTGTCTTTCTCTTTCAGGTTGGGACCGTTGTTGCAGAGAGTCACAGGTATGTTTCTTGTCCCCTCTAGGTTGTGCTCCCAGGTTTTCTGTCCATGGTCTTTGTCTTTCTTTTTCAGGTAGTCCATAGGATCGTCGTCGTGGAGGATCACAGGTAGGTTTCTCATCAGGTTGATTAACGGTAAGTCTTTGGTTGTTCCCTGGTGTCTCGTACCCTTAGCCAATAGTAGTTTTCTTCATCCTGCTCCTTATCACTATCAGACTCACTGATTGATCCCGACTCATCCTGTGGTTTTGTCTGGTTTCTCTTTGTCATCTGTTTAGGTGCTTCGTCTGGCATCTGTACTGGTAAGTCATTAACCTGATGTAGCAGATTCCTGTGTAGAACTCTTGACTTTGAGCTATCTGTCTCTGCTACCACTCGGTAGACTGGCCCATTGTTTATCTGTTCCTTGACAATGTAAACAGTTTGCTCCCAATATGATCTCAATTTTCCTGGGCCACCTCTCTCACTTAGGTTTTTCACTAGTACTCTATCGCCAGGTTGAAGAACAACTCCCCTTGACTTCCTGTCATAGTACTGTTTCCTCGGGTGCTTGAGTTCTTACTGTTCTCTGAAGCAATTCGGTAAGCTTCTGCCATTCGCTTTGCCCACTGCTTGGCATATCCTTTTGGATCATTTCTTTCCTCTCCGTTTGTCACTTTGAATACAAGATCAATGGGTAATCGTGGGTGTCGTCCATAGAGTAAGTAAAACGGTGAGTATCCTGTCGCTTCATGTCGTGTGCAATTGTACGCATGCACAATCTGTGGTAGGTGTTCCTTCCATTTTTCCTTTTCCTTCTCTGCCAGTGTTCTCATCATCTGTAGCAGCGTTCTGTTGAATCTCTCAGCAGGATTGCCCTGAGGGTGATATGGAGAGGTCCTTGAATGCTCATTCCTGACAGTCGGCGCAAGGTTTTGAAGAGGTCATTCTCAAATTCTCGACCTTGGTCATGATGTAATTTAGTTGGAAATCCAAACCGGGGAATGAAGTCATTGAAGATTCTTTCTGCTGCTGTTCTTCCAGACTTATTTTTAGTTGCATATGCTTGGGCAAACCTTGTAAAGTGATCCACCAGTACTAGGATATATTCATAACCACCTCTGCTGCGTTCCAGGTGCAGGTAGTCTATGGATACTAATTCAAATGGAGAACTGGTACTTATACTGCCATCGGAGCTCTTTCATGTATAGCGGGCTTCTTCTGTTTGATGCAAGGGCATTTCCGTGTAACATATATCTCAATATCTTTCTTCATGAATGGCCAAGAATCGGTCTCTGACGAGGTGCACTACTCTCTCCACACCCACATGGCCCATGTCATCATGTAAGTGCTGTAAGACGATCTGTTTGTATTGAGCTGGTAAGACAAATTGGTGTCGTTGCTCGGTCCTCCTGTACAATAGTCCTCCCTCAAGATGTAGTCTTGACCATTCGTGCATTAGTTTCTTTACTGGTCCGCTGGCTCTCTGCCTCATTTCATTATTGACGCTTGCGTGGGACTCTTTCAGCCTAATAATCTCACCAATTGCTGGGTCCAATCTCTGTGCCTTTTGCAATTCATCATGACTTAGCTTTCCTAGGACTTCACGAGCATCACTCTCATGTCGATCTTCCTGAGCCTGGTTAAGAGCAGCGACCCAAGCAACATCCTTTTGTTCGGCAGCCCTAGTGCCCTCCCACGTAGTTTTGACGATTTCACTAGACAACTCTTCCGCACTCTGTGATGTATTTGTTGATATCCATTGGGCACCGGGAAAGACTGTCTGCATCCACATTCACTTTTCCAGGTCTGTACTTGATATCAAACCTGAAGTCTGAGAGTTCTCCAACCCATCTATAACCCACAGCATTGAGTTTGGCAGTAGTCATTATGTAGGTCAGAGGATTATTGTCAGTATAACTGTGAAGTGTTGGGCATAAAATAGATAGTCCCGAAACTTCTCACAGATTGCCCACTTCAGTGCAAGGAATTCGAGTTTCCCTGAATGGAGTCTGTAATTCTCTGCCGGTGTCAGTGTTCGTGATCCATAGCCAATGACTCTCAATTTCCCAGCCTGCCGTTGATAAAGTACAGCTCCAAGTCCTTGTTCTGAGGCATCTGTATGAAGTGTGAAAGGCAAATCAAAATCAGGATAAGCAAGTACAGGTGGTGTAGTCAAAGCTTCAAATTTGCACAGAATCCTTTGATGTTCTTCCTTCCACTCAATGGGTGTTCGCGATGGTAATTGAGCATTCTTCTTTCCATCTGCCTTTGGTTTTGTTTGAACAGACCCATTCTAGCTTGTTTTACTTGCAAAAGGTCATATTGGCTTGGCAATGCGAGAGAAATCCTGGACATATGATCGATAGTAACTCAGAAACCCCAGCATCTTCCGGACTTCTCCAACCGTGGTAGGCTTCTTTGTTTTCCAGGCTCGTACGGCATCTAAATCTTTAGGATCTATTCTGACTCCTTCTGCACTGACCAGTCGCCCAACGTATCGCACTTCTTTTTTGAACATCTCACACTTGGTCGGTCTTAGCTTAACCCATGTCGCTGTAAAGCTTGCAACACCTTCCGTAGACTTTCCACATGTTCTTCGAATGTCTTTGCATAGCACAGAATCGTCAAGGTAAGGAATACAGCATTCATCCCTCAGAGAGTCCAACATCTCCTCCATGCTTCGTTGAAAGGCAGCAGGTGCATGGTTAATCCGAAGGGAATTCGTACCCACTCATAGAGGCCCCAAGGAGTAATGAAAGCAGTCAGATGTCGTGATCCCTCCGCAATAAAGCCTTGGTGATAAGCTTTCCCTTGATCCAAAATCGAGAACCAGCTATACCCTCCCAACGTGTCAGTGAGGTCTTGGATCCGAGGAAGGGGATGTCTATCAGGGACGGTTTTCTTGTTAAGTAGTCTGTAGTCAACACAAAGTCGAAGTGTTCCATCCTTCTTTCTGACACATACAACTGGTGCAGAATAGGGGGACTTTGACTTCACAATCCACCCTCTGGCCAGGAGATCTTGGATGTACTCTCTCACTTCTTTATGTAGTGGCTTGGGAACTGAGGAGTATGCTCTCTGAACAGGAATGTTGTCAATCAAGTTGATGGACATCTGTAAACTTGGGACACAGCCCACGTCTTCATCGTTGTATGCAAATGCCATAGACTCTTCGTACAACATCCTCTTTGCTATCCTTTGTTGCTCCTCAGTCAAGTGACTTAGATCTACAGGCGGGTCCCAATGCTCTTTACTGTAATACTGTTATATCTGTTCCTTCTTGGGTCTCTGCACTGTTAACTTCAGGAACTGGTTCTGCTATTTGGTCTGTCTCCACAATTTTCTTAATGGACTGTATGCTCCCGAGTGTCGTTCGTCGTGGTAAGATAATGTCATGTCTGGTATGATTTTCTACTGGAATGCTAATGAACGGTTTTTGTCTTCCACAGACTTCAGCAATCCATCTCCGAGATCAAGTCTCTCAAGTTGTGGATTGTCTACATTGGTCTCAAACAAGATGACAGGATCTGACGAATCAAAATCTGCAGGTATAGAACATTTTATCTGTGCCAGTCGACCTGAAGGAATAACAACATCCTGATGTCCAACTTTGACAATGGCCTCAGTATCACAAGATGACTTTTGTGTCTGTATGAAGTTTACTATCACCTCAGCCTGATCATCTCCAATCTCCATGGCTCCCTTTAGCAGCGTAGTGATTGTTGCGAGAACACTTGCACCAGTCGTCTGTCCTTTGACCAGCTGTTCAATGACGTTAAATCCCAGGATGGGTCGCTCAAGAGCCATTTTACCAACCAGGAAAGGAACTTGAATGGCTAACTGTGGATCACTGTTGCCAGGGAGGTTTACTTTGCTTCAACCCATCCATCGAACGGTAAGACATCTCCATTAACGGCCAAGACATGAAGAGGTTTAGACCCCATTAGTTCACTCAGAGGTCGTAAGTGCTGATCGGGTAAATAGGTTCTTTTCCATGTCTGATCAATGATACTGACCTGAGCACCTGTATCAAGTAGGGCGGACACGGCTAACCATTAATGTTACACTTTAACAAGCATTTGTTTCCAATTAGCTCTGCTACTCTGTTCTTTGTCGAGTTTGTCTTTCTAGACACGGAAGAGCAGGCTGTTTGCACTGTTTGCATTGGCTTCATGTACTCTGTTCTCTGGGAATCTTTCTCCAGTTGACAATCTCAGTTCAGTAGTCTGGTAAGTATTCCTTGTGCCCCTGGCCCTTTTACCGCATCCAATGGCTCGGTGTCCTTCTTCTCCACAGATGAAGCAGTGGTTGCATGAGCTGTTACCTTCCTCTATACACCTCGGACACCCATATGGTCCTCCTCTCTTTGTTGGTGTTGGTCTATGTACAGCATGTGAACCTGCTCCCATTTGTGCTGAGCAGTGACATGGCCATTTAGCTTGTTTCAAAGTGTCAATTGTACTTTTTAAAGCTTCTACTTGAGCGCTTAGTTCTTGTATGGTTTTTGTCTTGTTCTTTTTTTGCATTTTGGTGTTTGATTCATTCTCGTCCGATCCTGAGTCAATCTGTGCGCTATGAGCTTGAGTCTGTTTTCGCTGTATGGCTTGGCCTAATCTTCGTTGGCGCTCACTTTTCCTCACTTGAGATTTTTGTCACTTGTTTCAGTAGTGTTTCATCAGTAACTGTGTGGTTTGTTAGCAAGGGTCTTAGTTCACTTCTTATGTCACTGTACTTGGGAAGGAAACCCTGATGTATAGTACGCAGGAACACATTCTGGACCGTTCTTGGCTCATATTCAATGTTAGTGTTACTCTGCTTGGAAGCGAAAATCACTTTCTGTTTCAGTCCTATTACACGATATAGAAACTGTTGCGGTGTTTCATTCACGTTGTCTGGTGCTCATCAACTCTTGGAAAAGCTCACTGCTGCTCCTTTCACTCATGTGAGACTGCAGAAAACTTTTCAGTTCAGTCACAGTTAAATCATCTTTGTTAATGAGCATCTCTTTGAATTGTCCTGGTTTCACTATGCGCAGAACAGCTTGAATGATCTCACTCTCTGTGTGGTTTGCTTTGAGGCCTTCGTCGATCTGCTTACACAAATTGTTGTATCCGATGTCAGACGTGTTGTCCCCCACTGCCCCCCATATATCTTAAATTCTCTACGTGGTAAGTATGATAAATCTCTCAAGTACAAACATGCTATCAGACTGTATGGGTGGTAGGTGTCTTGTATTTTGTGTGCTACCCTGCTCTGTGAGAGGTGATTGTTCTACTCGTCCAATGGTAGATGGGATTTTAAACTCAGACAGCTTTCTTCCTAATTCCTCATAACTAGAGAGTAGCTTCTCATACTCTAAAAACTGTGTATCACCATTGGCATTTATGGGTAGTGGTGATGTAAATGTTTGCATGTGTGGACTTGCTGATTGTGTTTGTGTTCGTTTTACTGGTGTAGGTGTTTTGTGTACACATCTGTTTCAATTAAATCATACATAGAATGATCACTTTCAACAGTTACACGATTCTGAATAAGCTCATCAATACTGTCTTTTAAAAACAGTAACTGTGCGTAACCTTTATCTTCTAGTTCTGTTAACGTTTTGCTGTGCATGTATGAAGAGATGAAGTTGAAACAACCTTCTTCGTCGTCCCTGGATATGTTGGATGAATCCTGACCTAAAGATGGTATGATGCTCTCAGCTATCTGACACAGTTCACCAGCAGTCAGTGTATGAAGACTTTTCTTGATTTTCCAAACCAGTTGCTTCTTTCATCGGCCATCTTGTCCAGCTTCAGACCCTCTCACAACCCTTAGCGATGCGTAGCCTTCCTCTCAGCTCGGTCCCTTTTGGCTCTCTGGACGTCAGCAGCTGCCACAAGGTCACACGCAACCCTTTGTGTTGTCGTCTCGTCGTCGTACAGTCTGGATCCCAAACTGGCTTCACACTCTGGATGTTGATCTCGGTGGAACCTCCATGAATCTGTTACGAGTCCCGGGCGTGGAACACGTAAACAGATTACAAAAACCCTGAATTATCAGAAGTAGTAAACACAAGAAAAGATCAGTGGCTTTCCTCAAACGCAGCTTGTAGCGTCTCTTTATTGACATCATATCATCATACTTATCAATATCACAAAATACTCATTAACACATCTGTAGTCTTTACTGTTATATTAGTATCTTTTAAAATGAAATCGTTTTACTGTACAAAATGATCACCGTCACTCTCATAACACATACACACTACTTTAAGTCTGAACAAATATACAAATATACACTTTCTGAGTCATTTTTATATTAATAAATTAGTGCATACTGAAATAAAATGTATTATTTACATGTGAATTGACTACGATCATAACAATCAACCGTTTTACCCTTACTTTGACATTTAACACAAACAAGTTATTAGTTTTAAACACATAGGAAATGTGAACGGACATGTTTTATATTTGGCAATGGCACATTTTTCATTTCTTTTATGAATATATACCTGAATTATCAGAAGTAGTAAACACAAGAAAAGATCAGTGGCTTTCCTCAAACGCAGCTTGTAGCGTCTGAAGTAAACACACGCGCATCACCATAGCAACCCACAACGGACTCCCTCTAGTGGCAACAATTGTATTCTTTTAAAACTTCAGTCTTAAGTAGTGATAATTAAGACTCAGTGTACAATAAACTCTTTGTCAACTAAATAAATACATAAATACATAAATAATTAAATAAATGTATAAATAAATAAATATTAATACCAAAAGACACATTACCTTGTGACTACACATGGGTGTATCACACAGATTCGAGTCCCGGGCGTGGAACACGTAAACATTGGCAATATTAACTGCATTACGGTGGGTGGAAAAGACGGGACAAAATAAAGCTCTGATATGCTCTGACTTCTTCAGCTTAACTAGTTTAAGGTCGTTTATTTCAAAAAAGCCGACAAGATTTCCTTTTGAAGTACTTCAGGTAAGCACGAGGATAGTAACAAAGGTAGTCAGGTCAATTTATGTGGGTACCAGCACATGTAGGATCAGGGGAAATGAGATGGCAGATAAGTTAGCAAAAAGGGCATTATTGAAAGATAGTAGAAATGCAAGTAAGTTTTAGCAAAGCAGAGGTTAAAAGTATAATATGGGAGAAATAAATCAAATTTGGCAAGAAAGGTGGGATAGAGGGGATAAAGGGAGATGGTTATATCAAATTCAAAGAAATGTTAAAGGAGATAGGGTAGGATGCAGGTATTGGAGAGAAGAAATAGTGATGACTAGGTTAAGGTTGGGACATTGTACACTAAATAAAACTCTTAAGATGATAGGGAAACACCAGACAGGATTGTGTGAAGGATGTCAAGAAGAGGAAACAGTAGAGCTATAATCATGACTTGTAGGAGATATGAAGTTCATAGAGAGATGATAAGGAATAAATTGAGGGAATTAGGGGAACAGGAATTCACGGTTAAAAAGGTTACTGGGCACGAAAGATAGGGAACAGATTAGAGTACTGATGACTTTTTAAGAGAATCAGGGGTTTTAATAGGATTTGAAGTTAAATTAGTAGAATGTGAGGGAGGATATAAAAGGATTAGTAGGGTATAGAAAACAGAACAGTTATTTTGGATATGTAAGGAAAAAGA